>OY730198.1:11156142-11361142 GCA_963422505.1 Pseudognaphalium luteoalbum | reverse complement strand
CCACTTAAACCAATAGTATAGGTGGAGGGTTAATGTCCACCTATAGTTAGTTCATCAACTAGTATGTCCAAATAATAGTTCAAGTTCGTTTATCAAAACGCGTATGACCCGTTGGTGAAAGATTGTAATAATAATTCATTAAGACATTATCATTATGATGTTGTATCGTGTGCTTACAAAGCATGTTTTATATGTTTCTGAGTTATATCGTATAAGTTTAGAGGTTACATGAAGTTCAACACTTAGTGTGGAATCTAGTTTTAAAGATTCTGTTTTAGGCGTCACTTAGGTATGTGTCACTATAGGCGGCACTTGCTCAGACGTCACTAGAGGTAAGTGACGCTATAGGCGTCACTTGGGTAAGTGTTGCTATAGGCGGCACTTGGTCAGGCGTCACTAAAGGTAAGTGACGCTATAGGCGTCACTTGGGTAAGTGTCGCCGGTAGGGCGGCACTTACGCCTGATCTAAATTTCAATTTTAAATCCAAGTGTTCTAAGTGTCGGTTTTCGTTCGGGAAACTTTCTAAAATTAGTTTTTGGTCCAAGTTACTAATTAAGTCACCCAAACCCATTTTTGTTACCACTTTCCAAATATAGTAAGTTTTTCGAAAACGAGCCACTTTTGTTGACTTGGTCAAACTTACTCGGTTTGACCCGAAACTTTCACCCAACCCAAATATCAGTTTATAGGGTCTAAATATGTTGTCGGTTCATGTCGGAGTTCACCAATAGTCTTGGTTTTTATACAAGTCCAAAAACAGTCCATATTTATGTTTTTCGGTTTTGTCGGTTCACTTCCTCTATTTTTCTTAACTAGTTATATTCCGAGTTAGAGTCCACAATTTTTACCAGTTGTTCTAACATGTGTCTAGAGGTTAACTTAATTTTTCCAGTAATTATAGTGTCCATCTTGATAGGTATAAAATTTATGGGTAGAACCATACTCAGTTTTCAAGCACATGCAGACCAGTCGCATAGATTCGTATTTATGTGAAAATCCGTAGATTTCTGGAAAGAGCCATAGAAGAACTTTTTGTATATCTTTCCAATACTCAACTTTTAAAAAAAATATTCATCTTCTAATTCTTTGTAGAACTCAAGTTATGGTCGATTTACTAAGCTGACTTTTCTGAGACAGATTATGTAAGTTTGAATATAATTTATAAAAACGATTTTTGTCAATGGTTTTGGACATAAACATGATAGATGAACTTTATAACATGTAAATAAACATTATGTAAGTAAAACTAATGAAGAGTTTAGGTGATTTATACCAACAAGATGAAGAACAAGTGATGATGAGGAAGATGATGTTCTTGAGCTTGAAAAACCCTAGCAAATGGTGGTGGTTGATGGTGATTTAGTGGTGGTGGTAATGGTGGTTCTTGGGTGGTGAAAGGGACTGAGTTTTCTGGAGTTTAGAGAGGGGAAGAGTGTGAGAGAGAATAGAGAGAAAGTGGAAATGAGTTGAGTGTAGAATGAGGAGTGAGGTGGAGTGTGGGATTGATATCCTTGCATGAAATTTGAATGGGGGAGGGGAATGGGCAGCAAAAAGGGGAGGAGAGGGGTGGGGTGGCCGGCCCATAGGGGCCCCCACAAGGGGTATTTTGGTCATTTTCCCTTCCTAGCTTTATTTGTTGCGTTTTAAGTTCGTTTACTCCTTCGGTTTGGTGTTAAATGTTTAATACGCGTTTTTAAGTAACGGTTTAAGTTTCAATATTTTTATTTGAAGTATTTAATCTAAATACTTGAAAAACATTTATAAAAATGTTTCGTTAATTTAGTGATCTCGATTTGCGCGTTCGTTGTACGGATTCTAAATCGCGTGACGTTTTATTTGGACGTTTTTCGTTATCGTTTAAAGATACGGTATATTAATTGATAACTTTTCATTAATTAATATATTTTAGATCAAAAGTGTATTTTGAATTTCGTTCGATTGTCGGGCGCGTTCTGCGCGTTTTCGTTGCGTTTGAGACGTTTTAATCGAAACGTCTAGGTTTTTCGGGTATTATTATATCAAATAATAATATATGATAAATAACTTCTAAAAATAGATTTAAGTTATTTATAAAAATGTTTTCACCAACGTCGTATTTATACTGTGTCGGACTCCGTCCGGTTGTTTTGCACAATTTCACCAAATTGCGTAAGCGTAATTACAACTAATTATGTAGCGTAATATAAATCAATTACGTAGGTGTATATTCACATAAAATATACAAATTGTTACAAGTAATTACAAGTATTTAGCCTAATACTGAACTAAACACACGTAATTAGGGTTTCTAGAGGGTTAAACAGTAACCCTAAATCGTCGGGTGTCACACTAAATATTTAATAATGTTATATTTAGAATTTAGCTTAAATCAAAATAAGATATACAAATATGTATTAATTTAATTAAACTTTTAATTAATAAACGAACATTTAACCGAACGTTCACGAACATGTTATCGAACGTTCGCGAACGTAAATGAACGAACGAGACATGTGTTCATGTTCGTTCATATAATTAAACGAACGTAAAAATTTGTTCATGTTCGTTCATAAAACAAAACGAACGAACATTAACGAACTTCCCGCCGAACGGTTCACGAATAGTTCACCGAACGTTCAGTTCGCTTACATGCCTACCTTTAAGCACTCCAATGGTTGTTAGATCACTTAATGTGGACAATGATCCATTTCATCCTCGCGAAGAAAATGAAGAGGTCATTGGACAAGAAGTACCATACCTTAGTGCTATTGGAGCCCTTATGTATCTTACAAATTGTACTAGACATGACATTTCTTTTGCAGTTAACATGCTTGCAAGGTTTAGTTCCGCACCAACCAAAAGACATTGGAATGGGAGCAAACACATATTTCAATACCTACGTGGAAGTGCTGACTTAGGTCTATTTTATTCCAATAATTCAAAGCAAGGATTGGTTGGTTATGCAAATGCAGGTTATTTGTCTGATCCTCATAAAGCTAGATCTCAAACTGGATATGTATTCTTGAATGGAGGCACTGCAATTTCATGGCGTTCTCAAAAGCAAACACTTGTAGCAACATCTTCAAATCATGCTGAAGTCATTACATTGAATGAAGCTAGTAGAGAATGTGTATGGTTAAGGTCAATGACACAACTCATTTTATCATCATGCGGACTAGAGAATGAAAAGATACCAACTGTGATTTATGAAGACAATGCAGCTTGTATTGCACAAATGAAAGAAGGGTATATTAAGAGTGACAATAAACACATACCTCCAATATTCTTTTCATACACTCAAGACCTTATCAAGAATAATCAAATTGAGATGTAATATGTTCAATCAAGCAATAACTCAGCAGATCTTTTCACGAAGGCACTTCCTATGGCAATTTTCATAAAACACGTTCATAGTATTGGAATGTGACATGTTCAAAACATGTAATGCATTATGGTTGTTTACATGAGGGGGAGTCAACTATACGCTGCACTCTTTTTCCCTTAGCTAAAGTTTTTTCCCACTGGGTTTTCTTTAGCAAGATTTTTAATGAGATATTACTTCAATGTTGAACTCTTGTTTGAAATGTGTCATCCAAGGGGGAGTGTTATGAATTATAAGTCAATGGATGAACACATTTTCAACCCTCATGTCTAATCCTTGTCTAGCCATAATTACTTGCAATTATATTCATTTGGTAATTCAATAGTAGAAGTTGTAGTATAAATACAACCTCAATGTAAAGAAGTAGATTGCACCTTCTTAATACACTCTGAGTGTTTATACTTCTCCCTCAAAGTTCTTTATCTTTATTCCAAATTCCATACAAAAGTTCTTATATTATATTGCTAATAGATCCTTAATTATAGTTAAATTACAACACTATTATTATTATTATTATTATTATTATTATTATTATTATTATTATTATTATTATTTATTATTTATTATTATTTATTTATATTATTATTATTATTATTATTATTTATAATTATTTATTTATTTTATATTATTATTATTATTATTATTATTATTATTATTATTATTATTATTATTATTATTATTATTATTATTATTATTATTATTATTATTATTATTATTATAACAAAACCATAAATATGTAGACTTATTGAACTTAATCTCTCTAAAATTAATCTCACCCATTCAATAAATTAACATCCCTAATTATTCACCATTGATCCAATCCTCCTTAATTGTCCATGTAGTAAGTACCATTAGGCTTGATTAGGTTACCTAATTACCCCTAATTAAATATAATTCAAAATCACGTACTCATCCATTTAATTAGCAACTCAATCCTTTGACTTATTCATCCTAGAAATCGGGTACTATTAATTCATTTCTAATTAAAATTTAAATTTAAAATCATAATAATAATTTGCCTATATAGATAAAAAAGTTAAAGTATGTGTAAAAGCCAACGAAGTAAAAAGAAATGGTTGACTACGTCTAAACAATAACTTTGAATTTATAATATAGTTAACTTTCACAAAAATTTTAATCTTTTGTGCATTCACTATACATTTTCAATCATATTACATATATTTTGATATATAGATAGCTTTTAAACATACATCTATATTTTAATATTACATCTATATGATTATTTAATACTCGACTTACAAACATACTTATAATTATACAGTAACTTAATTATCAATAGAGAGTTTAGAAATTTTGCACGTATATGAGAAATTTGATAATTTGTATTTATACTTTATAGACTATATATTTTATTTGGTGGTTCTTGGAATTATTGTCTTTAGTACTTAGAGTTTCGAAATACATTTTTTCTTCGACAGTCAAATTATTGTCTTTAGAACCATTAATATCTTATATATATATATATATATATATATATATATATATATATATATATATATATATTCTATGTTGATTAAAGTCATCAAGTAAAAATATATGATAGATAAAAGAATTGTCTACACAAATTATCAATTATCAAGTGGATTTGAAGACGTATTTTTGTTTTAATTTGTAATTACAATTATATTTGGGTCCAAAGTATTGAAGATTTTAGAATTGTGTTATGTAAAACAGTTAAGAAGAAGTGTATATGCATCACAAGAGGGTTTAAAAAGGAATTATATAGTGGGTTTAATGGGGCATGATATCCTGAAGTAGTACAATAGCAAAACATAAGTAGTCTCGTGCTTGTGACATCGGTGATTCGGGTGTTTTTTTCAAGCACATCGGCTAATTAGGAATGTGAAGGGAGGTATGTTTGGGGGACCAATGTTAAAAGTTTGGGGTTAATCAATTATGGCAATGATGTACATGTGTTGTGTAATATGATGTGACACCCGTCAAATTAGGACTAGTAATTAGTGCCTAATCAATTGTTAATACATGTAATTAGTTCCGTGTTAGGCTAATTAATGTATCGAAATATATATTGATGAATATATACAAGTATGCGATTGGATTAAATCATACAAGTTTCAAATTGAATGTAATTCGATTCAATTAATACGGACGTTGGTGAACAATTTTATTAAATAATATGACATTATTTAATAACCCTATCTTATCCAAAATATTATTTAGATAATATTTCAACTCAAAACTCGTATCGTACAAACAAGCGTCTACGCGATTAGCATATTAAGCGCGCAAACAATCAAAACGAAGTTAAGTTACATTTTATAACTCAATTATTAACTATTTGGTGAAATACTTCAAGTAAAATATCGAATAAATACTCGTATTTAAAAAAAACACGTACAAAATTATTTTAAGATTTAAACGAACGGGAAAACGAACACCGCACGGAGCGCGAATACACAGGAGCAAAAATTGGAGCCAACCACACATGGGTGGGGCCCATGTGGGCCGGCTTCCATACCCCAAAAAGGGGGGGATCTCTTCCCCACTCCTCACTTTCATCATCATCATCTTCACACTCCCTCTCTCTTTCTTCTTTTCTCTCTAAACAAACACCACACCACCACCATCTTAAAATCATCAAAAGCACCACCAAACTCACTCTAATCACCCTACTCGTTTAGAAGAAAACGATCACGGAGTCACGATCTACGTTCCTACCTTTTCGGAATTCTCCGGCGTTAACTCGTAAGATTCCCGACAATTCTCGAAAACTCTTAAATTTCATTTGTTTTTCATAAAAGTTGTTTATTTAAGCTTGAAATGTCCAAATATGGGTTGGGTAAAAGTTTCAAGTCAAACGGAAACCGGAAAACACGTTTTCGGCTCAAAATCCGGCCAACAGACCTAAGTGTCGCATAAACCAGTGCAGCGTAGCGTCACTTAAGTGACGCACCGAGTGCTGCTTAAAACCCCAATTTTGCGTCACTTTCCTAAGTGCCGCATAAAACCCATTTTTCCCGACACTTGCCTAAATGTCGCAAATTCAATACCCGACACTCCAAACCGACACTTCTAGCGTCATTTGCCTAAGTGACGCCTATAATCGAATTATTAATTGACCCGTCACTTGCCTAGTGATGCTTAACACCCTTATCCGACACTCACACCCGACACTTGCTTAAGTGTCGCCTCCTATGCGTCACTTCCTCAAGTGACGCTACTACTTCAGAATTTTCCATTTTATGCGACACTTCCTGAGTGACGCATAAACCCTAAGTGTCGCTATAAGTGACGCTAAACACAGAATGTTTACAAACCATTTTTATACAAAGTGTCAAACTTGTGTAACTTCAAACACTTATACGATATGACTTTTAAAACACACCGGGATACGCTTTTGAACTTAACACTTCAAAATCATGATAATAATAAAGAGATTATTATTACAAACAATCACCAATGGGCCGTACACGTTCTCAAAACATAATCAAACCAACCAAATCGTAGTAATTTGGACATTCTAGTTGAACGAACAACTAAAAAGGTAGTTTTGATAGATACCTGCACACATTTATAACCATCGCGTGTCGTGGACACCCTTAGGTTACCAGTCTTCGGACAACTCATTTCGGCTAATCAACTCAAGTTTATTAAGTTAAACTCTCAAGACTCAGGTGAGTCTTATAGCCCCTATTTTACTGTTTTACTCAGGGGTGTGATATACTGCTCATTTTATTTTAACTATATGAACGCAAGTACGAAAACAAACAATTACTACATGAGTTATCTCACTAATCTTTCAAAGCCCTCCTCAGCATAGTTTGGTAATACATCGTAGCGTGAATATTAGTAAATGGTACCATATAGGATTGACCATCCTCGCTCGGGTTAGCATGCACTAACTGGGTAAACGGATGTCTAAATATTTGTTCAGACGAGTGTAGATTAGGCACTCGTGGGAGGCACCTCGATCAGGATACCTTAAATGTGGACCTGACACCTCGAGTTAAGCTTAGACTATGTGCTCATGGCTCTAAAACTTTTACTTTGCTTAATTGCAATTTAAATTCAATTAAATCTTGTGGTTCATACAATATGTGTTGACATACAAACCTGTGAGCTCACCAGCGTTTCGCTGACCCATTTTAGCATGTATCACAGGTACACAGCAGTAGATTGGACTGCCCAAATCAGGAATCATTAGCTCGTGTCAGCTTGCAAACATTCAGAGATTTAACTGCATTATTATATTTTGTATAAATTAATTATGTATGTAAATCTCTCAATTTCAAACTGAGCTAATGTAAACTTTGATTTTATCAATACAAGTTGTAAAATGACGCATATAGAGTCGTTCATTATATCTTGGTGCTGTGATTATTGATTAGTCGCGCCCCGGCCTGATTCGCTTCCGCAACCCGAATTTGGGGGTGTGACATATGACATTATTGGGTTAGTCAAATTTGTGAATGGTGGATACACAAGCCATTTACAGAAGGGTGATGATCTGTACACCATCAAAAAAAATTCGTACACCAAAGTGCTTCGTGGTGTTGTACCAACACTAGAAAGCACAGTCGGTGGTGTTTGGAGAATTTTGGGTGGTGTATCATGAAGCACAATTGGTAGTATTCGGAGAATATTTAGTGGTGTACATATCATCACCCTTTACAGAGTTTTGCATATATAAAAAGCGTAACTGCACATATATTTGGTAAATGGATGACCATGATATGTATTTTGCTGAGTAATAATAAGCTCTTATTAATTTTCTTGTCTTCTAAAGAACTACATTATAAACACAAATAGTTCTTATTGTTAAAGTGACATTTTTCTCTTGGAGTATCACAGGACTCTCGACAAAGATTGCAAATGTACTTATGTACATATTAAAATGTTCATATAGTTTTATTTTGGTTCACACAAACAATCATTTGTAGGTATAATTCTTACAAACTTGTAAGTCTTTCTCTTAAAGTGATGAGGTTGATATGTTGCTAGTGAATTTTGTGGCATTGTAAACAAGGAATTAATTTTCAAGATTTATGACTTTAAAAACATGATACCGCATTATAAATTTTTTTTATGTTAAATCCCGTGAAGTTGCGGGTTATAAACTAGTAGTAATTTATAATATTAAACTATACACACACTAACAAACGGAAAATGATTGATACATTTATAAAAGTTGAAAATTAAACATAAAAATTATCTGAATATATATTTTATCTCATCGTTACTTATAGTACTCGTCGACCATGGAGTATATGCCCTGGAATCTTCCGGCAAACACAAGAAAACCAGAAAACGATAGAATAAATATTAAAAACCACCAGTATTTCCACGTAATCATCTCCTTAATCTCTAGGCCCCACAGGACCACCTATAAACCACCGCCACGTCAACCAGAAAATCCCTGTATCCACGTAAGATGCCACCTGGCATTTAAATAAAGTTTCGGTAAACACAACAACAACAAGATACCGAAATCAAACAAACCCTCCTCAACCGTTAATTTCTCGGCTAACATTCTTCACACACCAAAACACACACACACACACAGTAATTGTTAACTGCCGAAACCCTAACCGCGTTACCGGAATCTCAACTGCTAAATCGATAACGACGATAATATGATAAACTTCAGGCCGTCGGAGACACGCGCAACGTCGTCGCCGGCGATGAGTTCCGCCGTTACGGCGGAGAAAGCGTTTTCGTTTATCTCGAAAGGATGGAGAGAAGTGAAGGATTCGACGGAAGCGGATCTTCAGTTAATGAAAGACAGAGCGAATTCGTTTAAAAACCTAGCGTCGTCATTCGATCGTGAGTTTGAGAATTTCCTTACGTCAGCTTCCAGATCGACGTTTCCGGTTACTGCGATTACGAGTTCATCGTCTCCGTCTCCGGCGGAGATTGATTTCGTGAAGAAATTGCAACCGAAGTTATCGGAGTTCCGGCGAGCGTACTCGTCGCCGGATTTTAGTAAGAGAGTATTGGAGAAATGGAGCCCTAGAGCGAAGATAAGGATTGATTTATCGGCGATTAAGAATGCGATTGTGTCGGAAGTGGATGATGTTGATCATAGAGATAGGTATTGGGTTGGAGCAAGGACTAGGGTTAGGGATTTTAGTTGGGAGTGGAAAGAAGAAGAAGGACAGGTTGCTAAGAATTGGGAGCCTATTCGAGCGTTGAAAACGCGGTTAAAGGAATTGGAACAGAAGAGTTCGTCTTCGGAGATTATTGAGGGGCTTAAGAACAGTGAACTCATGGAGAAAGTGAAATCTAGTTTGGTAAGTGTTTCAACTTAATTATGTAACATCATTTTGTAGAAGCCATAGGTATCTACGATTACTTGAATATATTTGAAATTGAAGCTAATGTAACCCATGAAAGCACTGAGTAGCAAACACTTGCTATATCTGTTGAAAGACGATATGTTAGTTAGTTACTTGGTTAAGGTTTTATCTATTAATTTGAGACTGATTCCAGAGGGTAAGATCAGTTCTGGTTGAAGCGAATTAGATTAGGAAACCCTGCTGTTCTCAGCTGCACAACCCAAGGAAAATATTGCTTTTGATGTTTACTGTGAATCAACATCTAGATTTATGAATCTCAATTTATGTTATACGGAGTTTAACTACTCTAGGTGGCTAAAGGATACTTGGTTTTTATTGTCATGAAATCCAAGTATATCTGGACACAAGTCACCTTTAGTTTCATACTTAGCTACTTTAGTGATGGATAAGGGTTGGCAGAAATTGTCAGTATCACTTGTAACAAAATCGACTTCCGTCCCTAGGATTGGCATGAGCTAACATGTGCTTGTTTCTACTAACATAAATAAATATGAGCTCATAAATCGTATGTATCAAAAACTGAAAATACTTGATAAGTTGATAGAAATGAAGGTACAAGTTAACTCGAAAGCAACTTTAGTCGAACTTTCTAATGTTGAAGTAACAATATAACGAACCCTGCATTCCCTGCAATTCTTATGCGCATGGTCGCAAAATGCGCTTTCATTGGATATATGTTATTTTCTTTGTACATCAATCAGTTTAACCTTCGACTTATTGTGCTTATGCTCATGTTTACCATGTGATATATGAAAGCAATACAAGCTTATATCTTAACTAAAAGTATTTCACATATAACGTCATTTATATTGCTTGTTTATCGATGTTATCAGATGTTGGAGAACTCTTTTAGCTTCTTTTATACTAATTTTTAAAAATTTAATGATTTGAGAAAAGTAAATAAGTTCCAACCCATTCTACTGGTGGTTTATGGTGACCTATAATTGGATTTAATTGTTACTGAAATAACTAGAAATATATTTCTGATTTGTTGTTTCTGTGCATCTTGCAGAAAGCAATTTGTGGGGAACCAGCGTACTCAAAGGTATGGATCCAGATTTACAAATAGATCCACTTGTGAGCGTATACGGTACTCTGCTTAAAATTCCTCTACTTTCTGTCATTGATGGAAGTAACAGAAATTTAAATGTGCTTAAAACTATATATACGTTGAATCAGAAAGTTGCATGTGTTTGATGCTCTGTCTTTATACCATGAAATCTGTGGTTAACTTTCTCTATGAAAGCAACTAACCAATGTAATACGTTTAAGTTCATAGAGTGGAACATCATTTTGATAATGTGCTGTTTTCTATTTGCTTTAATGGCTCAGGAAGTTCCACCCTTGGATTTTCAAGAACTTCTGGCATGTCTGGTTAGGCAATCTGGTCCATTTTTAGATCACCTTGGTGTTAAAAGAGGTAACCAATTTGTTATTTTCTGTTGCCTTGATTTTCAAGAACTTTTGTGTATTCTTCATAAGCTATTTCTCGCTGACATAAATATCCAATTGAATCATCTTTGTGACATGCCTTGTTGATTCCACTAGCTAAAAACACACTTTATTTCTTGGAATTCTAATATTGTGATGGGACCATGGGGATACCTTTGCCCCATAAGCGAAGTTAAACATGCAATTTAGGCCAAAACCTAATGATTGTGTTAACATGTATGTGGCAGATTTCTCTGACAAGATAGTGGAAAGCTTATGCAGCAAAAGGAAAGATCAGCTTCTGTTAAGGTCCTTCCCCACAGGAGAGTCATCCATTCTTGAAGGTGATAACATAAATGATGAATTGGATTTAAGGATAGCAAGTGTGCTTCAAAGTACGGGTCATCATTATGAAGGTGGACTATGGGACGATCTTACAAAACGAGACATGACTGACAGAAAAAGACATGTAGCCATTGTCACTACTGCTAGTCTACCTTGGATGACAGGGACAGCTGTAAATCCATTGTTTCGTGCGGCATATTTGGCAAAGTCTCAGAAACAGAGTGTCACACTGTTAGTTCCTTGGCTTACTAGAACAGACCAAGAATTAGTATATCCAAATAACATTACATTCAGCTCACCGGAAGAACAGGAAGTGTATATACGTAATTGGCTTAAGGAAAGAGTGGGTTTCAATGCTGATTTTAAAATATCCTTCTATCCCGGAAAGGTACTTCTTCGCGTATATGTTTCAGTAATCACAAGAGGTGGCAGTAAGAACTCATTTACAAAAAAAAAAAAAAACTGAGTCTATCTGGGTTAGTTTTAGCTTTAACAGTTCAACATGTTATATAAAAGTTGAAACGGGTCAAGTGTGTTTAAAGTTATCCAATCTGATAGTATACTTTTTATAATAAAGTTTAATACATTAAATTATATAAAGAGGATATTACATGTTGATGGGTCAACCCAGTCAGACTTGACCGTTTCGACACACACAAAAATATTGCCCGTATGACCATCTACCCAATCTGCCCTACCCACTTAGATTGCCTCTTTTAGTAATCACATAAGCTTGTCTAGGATGTAACTTGGACTAAGAAATATGCATATTCTTTGTGTTCAGTTTCAAAAAGAAAGGCGCAGTATAATACCTGCTGGAGATACCTCACAGTTTATTTCATCGAAGGATGCTGATATTGCTATCCTTGAAGAACCAGAACATCTAAACTGGTATCATCATGGTAAACGGTGGACTGATAAATTCAATCATGTTGTTGGTGTTGTTCACACAAATTACTTGGAGTATATCAAGAGGGAGAAGAATGGAGCTCTGCAAGCTTTTTTTGTTAAACACATAAACAATTGGGTGGCAAGAGCCTATTGTGATAAGGTATGAAATCTTTCATTTCTTGGCTATGGAGGTGGCAGTTTCAACCCATCTCATATGATTGGGTTAAATACTTGAATTGGGTTTTGTTTTATCTCTAACTCGTGAAGTGAAACTATAAGCTTCTACAAAAGTTCTAGAAGCTTCGGACAAAGAAGCGTTTTGGGTCAACCCAACCCGGCCTCACCAAAAAGTACCTATTTTGACCAGAACCTGTGTTGACCCGATCACCAACCTAACCCATTTTGCTACCTCTACTTATGACCTGTGCATGGTTTATACATGTTTCAAGATTGTTGGTCTCGAAATTGCTTTTGATCCTCCTGAAATGCTGTCTGTGATTGCGTAATTTTTTTTAAATGTTTGTTGTTCAGGTACTTCGCCTTTCTGCTGCAACCCAAGATTTACCCAAGTCCGTGATATGCAACGTTCATGGGGTGAACCCTAAGTTTTTGGAAATCGGGGAGCGGATGGCTGCAGAAAAAGAAGGTGGGGAACAGAAGTTCTCAAAAGGGGCATATTTCTTGGGCAAGATGGTTTGGGCCAAGGGATACCGCGAGTTGATAGATTTAATGGCCAAGCAAAAGAACGACCTTAATGGCTTTAAGTTGGATGTTTATGGTAATGGAGAGGATGCTCATGAAGTACAGAGTCAAGCAAAAAGTTTGGACTTGAATGTTAATTTTATGAAGGGTAGAGACCATGCTGATGATTCACTTCATGGGTAAGAATTCTTACATCATTTTCTACTGTGGCTGCTGCATACATATATCAATAAGAAAATGGGTGGCTTGGGCTAGTGGGTTGACCTACCAACCTTATTTTGTTCCTTTTTATTTGAATTTTAGGTAGTACATGCATTAAATATGATTATTAAGTAATCAATCTAATAGTTTGATAAAGATTTTCAAGACGTAGGAATATCAATACACTTTTGGTCAGTTTGCCTTATTTACCCATTTGACTCGTCTCAGTTTTTAAGGTAATTTTCGTGCTCTTGGGTATATCTGGTACTTGTTTCCTTGGTTACCATGACTCTTTTAGTGGTGACACTTTATAACCCATCTAATGTAAATGAGCAAATTTAGACAAAAAGTAAATCTGTAGAATGGGTTGGCAGTCATCCAAGTCATTACTTTGTTAAATATTACCTTTTTGTTGTAATAGTATATATTTATCTTGTATTATTTTCTAACGTTCAATTTCTTATTAGAAGTTGAACATAAAGTGTTTTTGAGTTAACCTGATCCTATCCATTTTAACTTGTATGAAAATGATCTGTCCTGACCAACCCGGCCCAGCTGGCCTGCCCACTTGTATTCCTTACCTACTTTGCATATGATCCTCTTTGACACTGCCTGTGATCTTGCAGTTACAAAATCTTCGTAAATCCTAGTGTCAGTGACGTGCTCTGCACAGCCACAGCCGAGGCTCTAGCAATGGGAAAATTCGTAGTCTGTGCTGACCACCCTTCTAATGACTTCTTTCGATCATTTCCAAACTGCTTGACTTACAAGACACCCGAAGAGTTTGTAAACAAAATAAACGAAGCCATGTCAAGTGAGCCTCACCCACTTACACCTGAACAAAGATACAATCTTTCATGGGAAGCAGCTACACAAAGGTTCATGGAGTATTCTGAACTTGACAAGATACTGAACTCCTACCCAGAGTCAAATCAAGTCAACGGGATTGTTAGAAAGTCAAAATCAGTCCCGAATTTAACATCAATGGTCGATGGAGGGTTAGCTTTTGCACACTATTGTTTGACAGGTAACGAGTTCTTGAGACAGTGCACGGGTGCAGTCCCTGGAACACGAGATTACAACAAACAGCATTGTAAAGATCTTCATCTGTTACCTCCACACGTAGAAAACCCAATATATGGCTGGTAAGATAGACGTAAAAGTAAAAAAGCTAAAATCAATAATCTTGATTTAGATATGGTATTAGGTGTTTAATGTTTGGGTACACGTCATCATTGCTATTTAGTGTAGTTGATATATAGATATGAAATGAAATGTGTTAAAACTTGTGTCGTATAGTTATTCTTGGTGTTACTGCTCTGTAAATGGATGAATCTTATCTAATGGGCTTATTTTTTTGGCAAAGGATGATGCTATAACCTATGCGATGCTATTTTGTAAATATTGTTCGAATCAATAGTTGTTTAAATCTTGCATGATACAGTTGTACAAATGTATTTGCGTTTGTTGCATCTATCAAATGGATTATTTTTATAGTGTGATTGTTATACTTCAATACAGTAATTATATACTCGATTTCGATTTTAGGGGATGATTTTTGTTTCTTCAAATCTGAAGTACTGAACACTTTGGTTAATCATATAGGAAACTTTTGACTTTGACCATGTAAATAATTAGCACCTTATGTATGGTTCATTGAACTGATATAACTTGACTCTAACACTTAAGTGAAATAACATATACGAGTACTAATTTGAGGTTTTGTTTATGATTATACCTGAATTTATAACTGCACATCATTCCAACTATTAGTACTTTCTTCTTTGTATTTCTAAACTATATGAATAACAATGATCGATCAAGAGTATATGTTATTTACAGGTAATAAATTGGTTGAAACATCATACAACAACACTACCCAATCCAGCCCCCACTAAAACATCATGATCCGTTATAATGGCTGACGATACTACAAACCAAATTAGAGGTCAGATTAGGTGAACACTTAAGTATCAAGAACCAAAAAGGTATCAAGAGCCAACAAGTTGATCTGCTCTTAGAGTGAATTATATAAAAATCTCATTAACGTTAATACATTTTGTTAAAAGAGTATTGGGCCAGCTTAGCTAGAATAACTGAATAGGTCAGGCCCAAAGAACAAGGAATAGGTAAGTGATTTATACTTTGTTCCATAATATGCTCGAATTATTTTCATACTAATAATTCATTTAGGGTTTACTTCTCGTTTTAGATTCGAATAGCCTATAATTTTTTTTAATGATTACGTGAATCATAAAAACATACGAAATACAAAACTTTTAAAGAAAATCTATATATAAGTTATACGAATCTATTTTCAATATTTGAAGTAACTTTATCTTTACATTAAGGACTTTCCAATCAGTTACACCATACACCCGGCTCATATTAGTAGTGCCGCTACAGAGGGTCAAAAACTCTACCGCTACCACCACTATCGCTACCACCACTGCCGCTATCACCACTACCGCTACCACCACCACCACCACCACCACCACCACTACCATGACCACCACTACCACTACCACTACCATTACTGCCACTACCACCACCACCACCACCACTATTATTATTATTATTATTATTATTATTATTATTATTATTATGGTTTTTTGTCGAAAAATGAATCAATAGTTCCATTTTTTACATTTTCAGGTATCAACTATTTTTTTTGCCGAAAAATAAACCACTAATTTAGAAATCGATCATCTTCGTGTATATGCTAACATTTGAAACAGTCGTCGAAGATTATATAGCAATTCAAACGCTTATAATCGATTCAAAATACATCCTTAAGAAAAAATCCTCAGCTGTATAATCCTCGGCGACCGTTTCAAATGTTAGCATATACACAAAAATGATCGATTTTAAATTAGTGGTTCATTTTTCGAAAAAAAAATTAGTTGATACCCGAAAATGCAAAAAACTGAACTATTGATTTATTTTTCAAGAAAAAAACCCTTATTATTATTATTGTTATTATTATTATTGTTGTTATTATTGTTGTTATTGTGATTATTATTGTTATTGTTATTATTATTAATCTTTGCATTGACAGTTTGTTCTCCAACTAGGAACAGATTTTATAAACTTGTAACAAATACTATACTTGCAACTTTAATTTGTTGCTAATGTTTCATCTCTTTGAAAAATAGGAGTACATAATGGCAGATCATATATGCGAACAGTTGATTCTCGAAATCTTCACAAGACTACCACCCGAACCCCTTCTCCAATTTAGATCACTCTCCAAAAGTCCAAATCATTATGCTCTTGTATTGATAGCCCCAGTTTCATCACCTTGCACACTGTTCAATCATCGGCAAAAGTACTAATCATAAATACTTCTATACGCTACATTCAAAAGACCAATTACCAGTGTGTCCAAGACGTGGATATAGTCACATAAAAACAGTCAAGTTTCCTTTCGAAAGTTTCTATAGTATTTCAGCTTAGTGTAATGGAATTTTCTGTGTTGCTGATCGGAAGGGTATTTATTTATGGAATCCTTCAATTAAGCGCAAACTATTTGTGCAGAATCATCCTTCTTGGACGTATGATGTTAGAAATATAGTAGGGTTTGGTTTTGACCAAATATCCGCTGATTACAAGATTTTGAGTGTACCATACCCCCGAAATTTACCAATAAATGCATTTGTTTACACCATGAAAGACGCGTACCTGGTGTGAGGTTAATCCTACTTTACCGATTAATGAGATGTCTAGCCAGTGTTTTTTCAACGGAGTGTTGCATTGGGTCGTAAAACATATTATAAATAACGCAAGCCAGAGTTATATAATGACGTTCGACTTTAGCACTCACGTATTTGGTAAGATTGTGTTGCCTAGATCTATTATGGGTTGCACACAGGTAACAGTCATCAATGGGTCTCTAGCTGTAATTTCTTCACAACATGACTACACTTGTATTTGGGTGAGGAGTGAATGCAATAACAATGGATATGTGTGTGGAAAGCCTCTCATTGTTAGACGTAGGTACTCCATGTGAAGAAGGCCAACCATCTTTTCTAGAGAAAAGGAGATCGAATAAGAGCAAGTAAAGTTTTGGAATGGAAATTTAGTAGTAAGTGGCACTATATCATGCATGTTTTTGCTTAATTTTTCGCTTATCACATACTTGGAGGATGATTTTCTTGTAGTTGATTTATGTTGAAAAAGCAGTACCAATTAGTACCCGCAGGTTTATATTTTTGAGACTAACGCTTTGTCGTTCAAACCACTTTTGTTTTCGATGATCACTTATTTGATCAGTTTTCATAACTCAGGCACACCCTTATCTTTTTTATTCTTCTTGCTGTCCAATTTCCTGTGACTAAAATCAAATGATTACCTGTATCAGCCTCGATATCTACAGTAAGGCTTTTCACCTTGGGTTTATATTTTGGTTATGTATCTAGTTTAATACCTTTTACTATGTAAGTATCCAAGTTTGAAACCTCATATAGTATGTATTCAAGTATCAAAACCGTCTCTTGTTTGCTTTTGCCTGTTTTTGGCCGCATAAAGTGATACGTTTCTTTGTAAATTCAATCCATACAATAATAAGTTAATTGTATACAATAGACGGTTTTGAAATTTGAATACATACAATTGGAGGTTTCAAAGTTGGACATACAATAGTGAAAAAGGTGTGAATTTCAATATATACCCGTACTATAAACCCTTTCACCTTCAGAGCCCAATCACGTTGACTTCTATTAGTCACAATCTCTCGTCTTAACATTCTGCCTGCTGATCCAAATCAGACTACCCCACACTCTTTAATTTTGATTTCATCATCTCGATTCTTACTCATAGTAATTACTCTTTTGTTCATAATTCCATCTTTAAATCTGCGGGTATAAGTTGTATAACTATTACCTTCTTTGCACAAAAAGTAAAAAATATGGCTATTTTGACTAGAACTATTCAGAATGCACCATTTTTGCCAATCTTCAATCCTTAAACCAGACCAGACCAAACCAAACCAAACCAAAACAACCCAATCCAATTCAATCCAAATCTTTATTTTCTGAACTCATGTACAGCTGCATGTATCCTAAATGTTCGCCCCAGATTTGAACCAGATCACCAACATTCCTGTTATTGTGCTCCATACAGTCAAACTCTGATTGACTTTCCAAAGTCAAAAACCATGAAGTCCTTTTTAAGCTAATTCGGAGATCAATCCAGCTACACTAATTTCTAGACCTTTATACTCTCCATTAGCGCTTTTGGACCACTTCTAATTATTTGCCTTACTACTGCTCACATTTCCAGACTTTCCTATAGTTTGTTAGAGGGATGCCAATGCTAACCGGTTGGCATAATCACTTTGCAACCGGTTAGCCACACCCAATGCCAACGTTAATCGGTTTGCAAACCGGTTAGCCACACATCCGATTTGAACCACCTAGCCGATTCCAATCGGTTCTGAAACTGCGGGACCCACAAGCGATTTTTCTTTTTTCTTTTTGTTTTACTTTAGGCGCTGGAAAAAAGATGGGATAAATCCGTAGGAGAGGAGCGTCTGGGCTGGTTCAAAATTTTTTAAAAAAGTGGTTTAAAAATTTTAAAAGTTTACACACCAACAACTATATCACCAATATATATATACACCCTTCACACACTCTAATTCTTAACAAATTCACTCACTTTCAATTATTGTATTTTTATTTTAGTGTGTTTTAATTATTGTATTTTTATTTTAGTGTGTTTTGATTTTTCTTTTTGTTTTAGGAAAAGTAATGTGTGTTTTAATTATTGTATTTTTTTTAGGAAAAGTAATGTTTTATTTTTATTTTAATTTAATGAAATATGTTTTATTTAATTTGGTTTGTATTAAATAATTAAAATGAAAATAAAGTGGTTTGGAAGTGGTTAAACTGTTGGCATGGGGGAATCAGTTTTGAATCAGTTGATGGAAAACTGATGTGGCGCTGATGTGTCAGAAGTGGTTTGGAAGTGGTTCAACCACGGTTGGGAATGGTCTTAGTTGTGTTTTCTACCCAAGACTTTAGTATTCTTATAGATCCATTAAGAGCGCACACTTGGTCAATTTGATAAAAACCATACAAACACTATGCGTCTATGCCTATGACACAAGGATACACATTGAGACCATATCCTGATATCATTCAAAAAGTGTGAATGATCATAAACCCAATGGTAGCCTAGATCATGGCTGAGCATCGTAGAATCCTGCCAACACACCATAGTATATATATACGAAAGTCTTTTACTGCCTTTAATAACAGGAAATCTCAAGTAACCCATATCCATCTCACCTCCAAAAAAACAGTATACCTCAAATGACAGTAACCCAACTAATCCAACCTTATTTCACCATAGGAATTACTAAAAAATAATCACTTATCTTTGTAAGGAAAAAGAACGGTCTTTACTTGAAGCATAAATATACATTATCATGGAGCAGATTACGGCTTCTAGCAAGAGGTCGGATGAATAAGACAGTTATCGTGGTAGAAGTTGCTTGTAATTAGTTAATTTTCAACTAACTTCTGTTCTATATTTAATTTCTACGATTTTGAATTACAATTGGCTTACAAACGTTGAAGTGAGATTATGAAAATCAACTATTGAGTTATTCAACGTGTATGTAGTTAGTTAGACCCTTCTATCCCGCCACTTGTGGATCGAGGCATACATACATACATACATAATACATAATCAATATTATAACTACGATCATAAATTTCCTCGAATTTGCATATTTTAGGACAAGGTAGAATCATGGAAGTTATCATTTGAACTTAGAATTTTACTGTGCAACTACATAATAACTAATTACGTGTGCATCGCTTACCGACGACTATATATACATATATATAAAAGCATGAATGATCCTGACATACCAACCACTATTTCTTTTAAATTTGTTACGTACATTCTTTAGGCAACGGTAAAATAACAAACAACCCATCATGCTCATCACGACACATCCCACGACTTGCTTACGAGTGGTGAGTCCCACAATGTGCCCGCCGAATACTCTTATGGTTCATTAAACTGGTTACTGGTATAACTTGATGATAATGCCATATATGAAATTACATATATGAGTAAATTATTTGAATCGTCCCTGTACTATCACGTTTTGTTCATGGGTAGTCCCTGAATTCTAAAAGCTATTTGAATAGTCATACTCTTCAAAATATTTATTTCGTTAATTCAAAATTTAACTGGTCGTTAGTTTCTCCGTTAGAAGGACCAACCGTGTAATTTTTTTTCAAATTTCAAGTTAATTTAAATTTAATATTGTTTTTAATTGTATTTAGTTTATTTATTTTTTAAATAATCTAATCAATTTAATTTATGTATTTTGATCAAACTTTTTACTGTTAATTATTTTATATTTTACAATTACAATGATGAACTTAAATATTTCTTTATCCTATTTTTTAAATATTTCTTTAATAGTTTATACTCTTAATATTACATATCATCGTCGATTTCATTATTCCGTATAGACAATTCTACATACCTACATATATATATTTCCTGAGTTCGAGCCCTGGGTAAAACAATTCACCTTGGTGGCCACGGAGGTTCACTCGCGATGACTTCGGGCTACCCGTAAAACGACGAGTCACCCTGGGATTAGTCCTGCATAGCCGGAATACTCAGGGATACCAAAAAAATTGTAAACTATTAAAATTGCAGTAACTACCGAGGTATTATTATACTCCATATCTTGAACATTTTGTATTTTATTCTTTCAAATAATTGACACATATTTTTTAATTAGATGGTTGATGTAGATTATGACACTTATAAAAATTAAAATAAGGAAATATTTTACCCAGGGGTCGAACTCAAGACCTGGAGTCATCGCTTTGGACTTTTTACAGGCTGAGCACCCGGAGTCATCGCGGGTGAACCTCCGTGGCCACCAAGGTGAAATGTTTTACCCAGGGCTCGAACTCAGGACCTGCTGACACTTCAGACTTTTTACAGGATGAGCACTAACCACTTGGTCCACATTTGGTTGTTAGTATTTTACAATTATGTCTTCAATAAAACTCGAAAATAAATGTTACAAGTTGATAATGTGCAATTTGAATACGTTCATAATTGTAATACCCCAAACTTTACTGTTTGACGGAAGCATACTTTGGGGTGCTACTAATCAATAATCCAAACACACAAGGTATAATGAACGACCACTATATGCGTCGTTTTAACAAAATATATTGATTGTAATAAAAGTTTACAATATTTATAATGATTACATAAGCTCGGTACCCTGATCTGAAAGATTCTATAACATTACTACTTATACAAAATATAATGATGCAGAAAAATCTCTTGATGTTCGTGTTTTCATGCGACTCGAGCTAAGTAATATCCTGAGCAGTCCTACTACTGCTGTGTACATGAGAATACATGCTAAAAGGTCAGCTAAAAGCTGGTGAGCTCACAGATGTAAATGATAAAACCACAATGTATGAACCACAAGATTTAATGATATGTTTGAATGTAATCAAATAAATGTGTATACTACTGCCATGAATCCATAGTTTGATCAATCTACACTCGTGTGAACAAATGATAATGTGCCCGTTTGACATCACAGTCATGGTAGCGCGACTACCCCGGACAGGGATTGTCAATCCCATATGGTACCATACACTAACATTCACGCTAAATCCATATTAACAAACTATGTGGTGGAGGACTTTATGATTAGTGAAAACAAACTCATGCAGTCAATATATCGTGTTTTGTACTTGTGTTCACATGTAAAACAAATCTGAGCATGTATTCCCACCCCGAGAGTAAAAACAGTAAAATGTGAGGCTATGAGATCACACGAGTCTGATGCGTTTATCTCAATAAACGTGCGTTGCTAAACCAAGCAGCGATGTCCGAAGACTGTAACCTGAGGGCTTTCCAAGATGCGCGTTGGTTAATCCGTGAGTAGGTATCTCAAAAGATCACTCATGCTAGTTGTTCATCCAACTAGTTATGTCCAAATACATTGGTTTGTTTGATTATTTGTTTGTGTTTTGAAAACATGTATGGCCCATTGGTGACGGTTGTAATAATAATTGTCAAATCATTATTATCGTTATGTTCGTTGTATGCTTATCAAAGTATATGTATAGTGGGTACGAGTATTATCGTATAATGTTTTGTGGTAGTAAGTGTTCAATGCTTAGTGTGAAAAGTATTTTCGAGTCCTGGTTGACGGGGTCCGAGGGCAGCGCCCCTGGTAGCGGGGTCCAAGGGGTGGTGTAACACCCATTTCTTGGGTCTAGTAGTATTTAGTATTTTCTGACTTTGAATTATTATTTAATGTGTCAGAAAATGGTTTCGTTGTATTATTTGAAATTAATTGAAAAAAGAGTCCAATAATTTATTGTGAATAGTAAATTATTAATTGTTTTAAATTAACATGGTTGACAGTAAAATAAAAGAGTTGGTCTCGTAAATGGTTTTTAAGTCTCAGACAATAGATCTAAAAGGGGACAAAACTAGTACACATGTTGTATGATATATGTGTAAAATACGTATGAAACTTCAAAAACAATCCTGAAAATTCGAGAGAGCAAGGGAGAAAGATTCAGAACCCTAAACACAAACCCTAATCATCTAATTCTTGCAAAATCATCCTCTATATCTCTTGATTTTGGTCTGGCCGTACGAACCACACACAGGAACGATTCGCAATTTACAAAGTAAGCTGTGAAGTTAAATTGGAGTCATAGAACTTTGATTCAAGCTTTCAAAACATGAAGTAATCATTCCTTAAACCTCTTAATCATTTTGTAAGTCTTGATTTCTTGATTTATATAAACCTAGAAAATGAGTTTTTGGGTATTTGATAGAATTAAGAGGATTAATGTGAAATTGAAGCTTGTAGTGATGATATAGTTGTTAGTTAGTGCTTAATTAATGATTATAACCTAAGCCCTAACTTAGAATTGAAGAAATTGATTAAGTGTTCATGAGGGTTGTGGTAATTATGATGATTTTGATGGGTTATATGATGAAAATAGTATTGTTCACTAATTGGAACATTTAATTGAGAGTTAAAGAGTAAAGTTGCAACTTAATTGGTTAAGTATTCATTTGACCAAATATTGAGGTTTTGATGAGTTGTTGATGATAGAGATTAATAATCTTGTTAATGATCTAGTTATGTTAATTAACAATGATTAAGGTGGAGTAAGGTGATGATGTGATCCTAATGATCATAACTTGATAAGTGATTGTGAATTTTGATGTTTAAAGTGATTATTCATAAACTTGGCGTGATTTGTGTTAAAGTAATTTGATTGAGTATTTATAGATTAGTTGATGTAAACATATTGAATGATGTTGTATACATTTTGAGACAAGTGACTAACTCGTGTTATTCTGTTGTATTCTCAAATATGGAGAAGGCTCAATAATATTAGACCTCTGAGCTTGCTGCTGAGGTAACGGTGGGTGGATCTATAAACCTCAGTGTGATTTAGTTGTAACAGGTTTGGTTACAACGGGTAAACGTATTATTATTGATTCAGTTGCCATGATTATATGGTTTATTAGTAATAATACTGTTGATAGACTGTTGGTCTAATATGATACATGATGAGTAGGTGGTTATGTGATCACTTGATGTATTGCCTTTGGACATTGTTGATTTAGAGGCCAGTTGTATTTTGGACTGGGCTTGGGTTTGCTATTGTTTGGATAACGCAGGGTCTTAGTACAAGTATTATTGTCGTAGCCTGTGTTGTTTGGAGTAGTTGGTTAAACCTCTGTATGGGCCTGCAGTTGGTTTTAAAGTGTTCTTTGAGAAGATGTTAACTCAAGAACCACCGGTCCTCTTTGATGCCAGTTGTATTTGATAAACAGATGTGTTGAGTGCACATGATTAGTTGTTGTACACAAAGTTGTTATGCTAAGTTGGGCTGTTATTTATTGATTTACTGACTTAGCGTTATGCTAATCCCCCACATTAACACTTCTTGCAAGTTGTGGATTTATGATCGGGTGGGCAAGAAGTTGGACTGGAAGGAATGTTTGACAACTAGGCGTTACTCTGCTATCTGATTTGGTTAAATCGGAAATGGTTTTGTGAAATTATATAACACCTGAGTTAATAAACTATGGTTTGAAATAGTTTGGATTTTTATGTTTGTTAAATAATGTAAATTTTAATGTCTATATGGACTTCCGCTTCCGATATATTATATTTAAATGAATGAAATATGAGGGGTGTTATAGGTGGCAACCCCTGGCGGGGTCCAAAGGGCAGAGCCCCTGGCTGGGGTCGAGCTGCCAGGTCAGCTTGGAAATTTTTTATTTCTACTATATTGTTTTAGTGAAAAACGCATCTAAAATCTGAATTTGGGTATTGTAAGTGATAAAATTTCAAGTGTTGACACTTAGTAAAAATCTGTGTTTTGATGGTTCTTATTTGTGCGACACTAGGTGCGACATAGGCTGTTGTGTCGCAGGTCATGACTGCGACATAAGTCATTGTGTCGCTATGTGCAACATCCGCAATTTAATGCGACATAAAGTGTTGTGTCGCTATATGCGACATCCGAAAGTGTTGCGACATAGTCACTTGTGTCGCTATATGCGACATAGGTAATAGTTTTGCGACATAGGGCTTTGTGTCGCAGAAGGTCTAGCCTTTCTGTGACATAACAGGCTGTGCAGGTCAACATGTGTCGGTTTTTGGTCAAACGACCTCGGTTGGACCCGAAAGTTTTACTCAAGTCATAAGATGATTTAACAACACTTAGAAAATTGTTATTTCGTTTTGTGGGTGTTCCGAGATGTCGGTTTTTAATATTTTATCAAAATACATTTTTATAACTTTATTTCAAAAACGAGTTTTAAGTCTCGGTTTGGACATTTTCTAGTTAAAAAACCAACTAGACTAGTAAATAAACATACTATAAGTAGTTTTAAGGGGACGAAAACTTACGAGAGTTCTATGGAAATTCCGAAAAGATAGAAACGTAGCTTGAGACGTGGTGATCGTTTTTGCTTCAAACCGATTAGCGAGTGGAGGTGTTTTTGTGGTGTTTTTATGGTGAAAAGTGATAGTTCTTGAGGAGGTGGTGGTGAACCGAAAATGGAGAGAAAGAGGAAGAGAGTAAGAGTGTGAAAGTGGGTAAATGAGTGAGGTGAGAGTGTGTTTGGAGTTGAAATGGTCAAAGGGAGAGTGGAGGCCATACCCCTATGGGGTGGCCAGTTATTGTGGGCCCCATATGGGGTGTGGTGTGTTATTTTCTTGTTCCCCAATTTTCGTATATACCCGTGTTCGTTTTACCCGATCGTTTAAACGTTTAAATAATGTTATACGCGTTTATGTATGTGTTTTAAATTGCGATTTAATTACTCGCCATTTTAGTTGAAGTATTTATCAAGATACTCTATAATGAGTTATAAAAATATAACTTTGATTTGTCTCGTGTGTCGGGCGTGAACTGTGTGTTGTGTCGCGTCAATACATTTTGTACGATACATGTAACGTGTTAAATATTATAAACATAATATTTAATAAGGATTGTGTTGATTAAACAATTTCCTATTATTTAATAATTAGTGTTCACCAACGTCTGTATGAAATTTGTATCGAAATTCATTCGATATGAAACGTGCACGATTTAATTAAATCGCGTATGGGTATATATTCAACAATATATATGATGATACACAAATCAGCCCTAAACACAACTAATTACATGTATTAATACAATGATTAGGCACTAAGTACTAGCCCTAATCAGGCGGGTGTCACAATAATATACAAAACTATTAACAATATATATGAAGAATATAGAATTGTCTATAAGGAGTCATGAAATCAACGATGATATGTAAAATGAAGAGTATAAACGTTTAAAGAAATATATTAAAAAAACTAGGATAAAGAAATATTTAAGTTGATCATTTTAATTGAAAAAATAAAATTATTAACATTAAAAAAGGTTGATTAAAAAAATTAAATTAAATTGATTAGATTATTCAAAAAATAAATTAACTTAATACAATTAAAAATAACATTAAATTTAAATAAACTTGAAATTTGAAAAAAAAATTACACAGCTGGTCCTTTTAACGGAGAAACTAACTACCAGTTAAATTTTGGACTAACAAAATAAATAGTTTGAAAAGTAGAATTATTCAAATAGCTTTTAGAAGTCAGAGGGAATTACTTATGAACAAAACGTAATAGTACAAGGACGATTCAAGTAATTCACTCAACATTGATTTGAGGTTTTGTTTACTTGTACATCTAATCACTACCACTTCCTACTCTTGATACTTGTTAATAAATAGCTAGTATGTTCTCACTTTATATGTGAATATATTGATTTGAGGTTTTGTTTACTTGTATATCTAATCACTACCACTTCCTACTCTTGATACTTGTTAATAAATAGCTAGTATGTTCTCACTTTATATTTGTTATCGATTAAGGTGTATTTTTTTGGTCATAGGTAATAAATTCGTCAAAAAAACATGAACCAACTGGAATATGAAGTCACAAATTATAACTAGTGTTATACCCGGGCGGTGCCCAAGAATCTCACATATGTTATATACGTGAAATGTTTGATATGACACGCTTGTGAGAACTGGTATTGTTTTGTTTTTCTTTATTTATTTCTTACAAAAAAAAGTTAACCAAAAACATACGTTGAAAACGGCATATAACTGTTTTTATTTATATGTCACATTTTTACTAACCAACTGGATTGAACTATAAATCATATGAAATGATGGTACATATACTATCGTAAAACTTGTTTTTATTGACATAACTAAAATGAAAAATCATTACAATAAAATACCGTAAAGTTGCAAAAAAAAAACATGATAGTGCGACATTTAAAGGTAAACAACAACAAACACAACCAATTACCATAACAAAGTAATAAAGTATTTAAAAACTCCACATGCTACGGATTAATTATACTTCAATTCGTTAGAATCCTTTGATGCTTGGCAAATTAAACTTGTCGATTGTCGGCATCTTTAGACGTTCAACATGCAACGATCTAGCAATATATATATCATCATCGGCATTAGCGACGGGCGACGATCGACAAAGATCCAAAAGACAGTGTACATTGTCGAGATGATTCTTCATGATCGATGCTTGTTATAGGAGTACTCAGAGGACTAACTATTGGGGTCTGATTCAATTTCCTAAATTAGGAGATTTTTGAAGATTAAGATAACTTTGAGAGCAAGTTAACTTGGCGAAGAAGTTCCGGTTGCCTATATAAATAGGAATTTATGTCTAGGGTTTTTTTTGGTGAGGAGGTTGAGAGAAAAATAGAGAGATCTAATGAGAGTCCTCTCACTCCGTCCCGAGTGGTGAGTCTTCGGTGATTCAATAACGACAGCGTGAATTCCGTTATTGTAATCATCCGTTGAGAGGTTTGTGAGCGTGGTGAGATACGTGATAATATTCAAGTGTGTTGAGATGTGCGTCCATTCTTATAATATTGTTCGTATATAGTGGAATTATAAGTGGCCGCTGGTCCCGTGATTTTTACTCTCCATTGAGAGGTTTTCCACGCAAAAGTGTGTGTGTTTATACTTTATATGTTTCGTATGTTTGCTTAATTATTGACTTATACAAGGTTATATGATTTGATGTGGTGGTGATCGATCCCAAAAAGCTGGATGAGAATGGGTTCGATCCCAACAACTGGTATCAGAGCGAGGTTCAAGATGAAGAATCACATCACCGGGAGGAAGTCGATACGAGAGAAAACAGAGTGTGGTTCCATATTATGTGCGGCGTTAGGAGAATTGACGGTGTGCGTTCGTTAACCGTCGGATCATACTAAAACCTGGATTGTAGGTTCATAAGGTGTTGATATACGATATGACCGTTGGGATTTGCGATTAGAGATTTTGATAGAAAGTTATATGTTGTCGAAGTTGTTGCAGAAAATTCGTGGGGTTTCTAGCGCAGCTGTGAAGAAGAGAGTGTTGTGGGGTTGTTAACTGTTGGATCATCGTGATTTTTGGACAGGAGGTTCAAGACATATGGTTCCAGGTTGTGATCGAATTTTACTGTGATCGGATGTTCCTATTGGGTAATAGAGATATTCAAATTTGCTGCTGTTTTGAAGAGAGTTTTCTATGCAAGCTTTCGTTTTATGAAAAACTATCGTGATTGTTGAAGCTAAAGTGATTGACGTGGATTATGTGAGGTTCAACGATGATGAGACTCGGTGGAGTATGTTGATCGTGGGGTTCCTTGTGTCGAAAGTCTTCCTAACAATGAGGTTGTTGGGCGGCGTGTCCCGGTAGAGAGAAAGTCGGCGGCAACAAGATGATAGATCACATTCGTTATCGGTGAAGAAGAGATACATGTCATTGATTGAGATTTAGGGAATTTGAATCAGGGGAGGATTTATTGGGGTCTGATTCAATTTCCTAAATTAGGAGATTTTTGAAGATTAAGATAACTTTGAGAGCAAGTTAACTTGGTGGAGAAGTTCCGGTTGCCTATATAAATAGGAATTTATGTCTAGGGTTTTTTTTGATGAAGAGGTTGAGAGAAAAATAGAGAGATCTAATGAGAGTCCTCTCACTCCGTCCCGAGTGGTGAGTCTTCGGTGATTCAATAACGACGGCGTGAATTCTGTTATTGTAATCATCCGTTGAGAGGTTTGTGAGCGTGGTGAGATACGTGATAATATTCAAGTGTGTTGAGATGTGCATCCATTCTTATAATATTGTTCGTATATAGTGGAATTATAAGTGGTCGCTGGTCCCGTGGTTTTTACTCTCCATTGAGAGGTTTTCCACGCAAAAGTGTGTGTGTTTATACTTTATATGTTTCGTATGTTTGCTTAATTATTGACTTATACAAAGTTATGTGATTTGATATGGTGGTGATCGATCCCAAAAAGTTGGATGAGAATGGGTTCGATCCCAACACTAACTACATGATTTGGACTGTAATCCTATTCTTCATCATCATATGATCTTTTTCTATTCCTAGAACCTACAAAGAAAAAGTGGTGTAAACGGAATGAAATATAGTATATACATAATACATAACAAAGTATACATATGTATACGAACCTTGTGGTGTCAAACTCGCGGCTGCTATTATGTACGTTGATTAATGAACGGAAGAAATTTGTGTGTTTGGGTACATGGATCAACATTCGGAACACGCACGGCAGCTTCATCCACTTCAACATCCGGAACGCAAACGATAGGGGCGTGGACTTCAGCATTCGGAGCACGCACGTCTGGTGCATGACATAAACATTCGGAAGTAATCTCGGAACAGGCATGGCAGGCCGGCACACCGACTTCGACGTTCGTAACAGGGACCTATATTAATTTAATTACTCATATAAGAGTATCATGGATACATTAATGCAACAATCAGCAATAGGCAAGCATTATACCGATCAAGTTTACCTCATCATTATTGGTGAGATCAACGACCTCGTCCCATTTCCATCTTGATAAGTTATCTAATGGTTTATTATTCTTAATGAATACATCAATCTGCAAAGTCGGTTCAAAGGATATAATTGGAAGTTGCAAATAAGAAATTAGCCAATGAAACGGGTGAGTGTGTGAAAGTAATACCGCAAAATGCAACATATCCAACTCCTCGTCAAATTCGCCAACCTACAAATTTTTATGTGTAACTTGTTAACGACAATGAACCAATGTGTAAATAGTAATATACAATCACAATATCAAAAACACCGAATGAAACCTTATGTTTCTGGATTGGCCGGAATAACCGTGTCGTTATCGATGGTTGATAGGTCAACGATGTCTTCCAATATTGATGTGCCATCGACACTATCGCGTATCCCGTATATGTATTTAGAGTAAGGTTCAAATGAGTCCATGATTTTTGAGTGAGACTAAGTGAACCAATGATATCATGGCACATGTACAAAGAGAATGTTTCATACTACAAAACCCATTTACCCCAAACATCAATTATCTCACAAATGACAAATCGAAAAATCATGAAACTTGCACCATATTTTTCAGCGTTTTATCCTCTTCGATTTGCCGTCCCTCAAGGCATACTTTCGATAAAAAAAATCGGTTTTTTGGTGGGTTTTATAAATTAGTAACACATGTGTTAGTGATTGATTGTACATTTTATTTACGGTTATGATTAGGGTTTAGGGTTAGGATTTAGCAGGGTTCATGGTTTAGGGTTTAGATTTTATGTCTTAGTAGCGTTTAGGGTTTATTAGGGTTTAGGGTTTAGTATGATTTAGGGTTTAGAGTTTTATAAAGCGTTTAGGGTTTGAGGTTTAGGGGTTAGGGTTTAGGGTTTGGGGTTTCGAGGAGAAACCCCAAAACCCAAACCCTAACCCCTAAACCCTAAACCCTAAACGCAACACTCTAACACATGTGTTAGTAAACATATGAAGCCCACCAAAAAAATAGAAAAAAAAAATCGTCGGAAGTATGCCTTGAGGGACGGCAAATCGAAGAGGATAAAACGCTGAAAATTACGGTGCAAGTTTCATGATTTTTCGATTTGTCGTTTATGAGATAATTGATGTTTGGGGTAAATGAGTTTTGTAGTTTGGAACATTCTCTTTGTACATGTGACATGATATTATTGGTTCCTTTAGTATCACACAAATTTTTAGTCTCATTTGAACCTCACCCTATGTATTTATATTGATTTGAAATTAATTCAGCCATGTTTTTAATTTAATGTACCCGCGTTTGTCTTAAGATAGTGGTCTTAAGTAGTATTGAAACATTCTCTTTGTACATGTGACATGATATTATTGGTTCCTTTAGTATCACACAAATTTTTAGTCTCATTTGAACCTCACCCTATGTATTTATATTGATTTGAAATTAATTCAGCCATGTTTTTAATTTAATGTACCCGCGTTTGTCTTAAGATAGTGGTCTTAAGTAGTATTGAAACCCACGATTGATGAGCAGTTTAATTTTAGCAGTTTGTTAGTTTGTGTTGTATGATAAGTTGAAATGGTCAATACACGTTTGCATTAGCAGTTTGATAAAGGTAACCTCCGTCGCCACGTGGCAACTCATAATTGGTAGAAATTAATCTTATCAACGGTCTAGAATCAAAGTCAACAGGAATCGACGGATGAGATCTATCAATCAAATGACTTAGCTTGGGCAATATATAGATATAATAACTTAGAAGCTGGTAACCCGCGCAATGCGGCGAAGAAGATATTTAAAATTCGTGAAAAAAGTATTGAAATAGTTGTTGAAAATTTTATATAAATTAAAAGTGTTAAATCAAACAAATAATAATAATAATAATATGAAGTAATATAATGAACAATACTTAAAAAAATCATAGAAAATTAAAAAACATCGCATGTTTTAGATGTATACATTATAGATGCTATATCATATTAGAGATGGACAGACGTACTTTAGCCCGTGCCCGGGCCTAGAAAAAGCCCGGCCTGAAAAAGCCTGGCTCGGCTCGAACTTGAATGCCATGGCCCTTAATTTAAAATTGAGCAAAAAAGATTTTGAACTTTTGTGTAAAACAACTCCAATTACGAGATTTTTGATTTATATATTCCCATTTTTATAATAATTTAATATGAAGATGATAATAAGGGGTAGAGATTACACAATTCAATTCAAACTGGGTATTATTATTATTTTGTCATTACTGTTTTGTCTAAAGTGAGTGGAAATTAAAGTGAGTGGAAATTTACAACACATGGGACATGGCGTGGTCAAAGAAATGGTCAAAGAAAAGGCATATATTTTCTTTTTGATTTTCAAGAGAACTCATATCTTCAATTAAGCAATTAAGGCTAAAGGTAGTTTGGGTCTTTTTTATATTCTTCTATTAAGGTAATTAAGCCAAAATTTGAAAATGCTTAATAAGAGTAGAGATAAGTTAGTCATTTTCTTAAAATAATTTTGGGCCGATTAGAATAGATGAAATTAGCCCATAGCACAAGATATATATAGAAGCTTGAAAACCTTCCGTTCGGCGTGTTTTGACTTTTGTCGTCGAAGCCTTTTTTGTTCCGGTGAGTGATTTATATTTTGTTGCATGTTATGATCGTTGTCTTCATCATAATTATTATTTCATTTAGGGTCTTATTCCAGGTTTTAGATCCGATTAGCCGGTCAACCAATTTTTTAATAAATAAACACAACACACATACAAAGAAGATGAAACTAGTTAAGATTTAGGGTGCGTTTAATTTGCAAATATTTTTGACAATTATATGGGCAAAGGTATTGAAATTCTATTTTAACCAAGTGACTTCCAATTCCTTCAACCAAACGAACTAAGGAATTGAATCACAATTTTGATTCCAATAAATTCCGTGAATCAAACACAATCTTTATAGCTTAAGATACATGAGCCTATTTTTAGTGGCTAAGGTAATTTTATTTTTTACATTTAGTCCGTCCAACTATAGCTTAGTGATATGAGACATGCACCGTTAGATAGAGGTTATGGCCTATGGGTTCATGTCTCATCCTTAGACCACTCGCAATCGTAACATCAAAGTGTCCATTTTTCAGACGTCACATCAACAAAACACCATAACACCATTTTTAACACTGGCAATCCAAACACCAGATTGCCTCTTTTTTACCCCATTTGTCCCACAATCTAAACTTAATTTCATTTAAACCTTTGAAAAGACAAGGAAAAATAAATAAATGCAAGTGGGTCCCACAAAATGACCATTTTTTTGCGAGTTTTGGGCTACACAACTCCCCTCCAGAGCGTCCCATTACGGGCGTTGTGAGGTATTCTTACTCAAAAAGACCTCCAGAACGTTACGTTGCAAGTGGTCTTATATATCTCCAACCAGGAACGCTTGTTACAAACTTATAACAAATACTACACTTACATATTTGTTACTAATTTCATCTCTTCCGAACAATGCTGAGTTACATGATGTCCTTTCATTTATGTGAAGAACTGATTGTAGATATCTTTACCACCCTTCTCCGCTGTAGATCACTTTCAAAATCATTAAGTTCATGTATTGATAGCCCCAGTTTCATCACCTTGCACACTGTTTGATCATCGGCAAAGGTACTATTCGAACACCATGGGAAAAATGAATACTTTTATACACTACATTCACATGACCAATTTTCGTTGTGTCCAAGACATGGATATAGCGACATAAAATCGTTCAAACTCCATTTCAAAAGTTTCTATATTACAACTTCATGTAATGAAATTCTATGTATTGCTGAATATCGGAAGGACATTTGTCTATGGAATCCTTCTATTAGGCACAAACTACTTGTGCAAGATCACGCTTCTTGGAGTTTTAGTCTTATTGATGTATGTAGCACAGGTTTCTTATGAAATCGATTCCGTTCCAACATCTAACTATGATTCACCATCATTAATCACTAATGAATATATATAGGATATAGAAGATATATGTGCAGGAAGATGATAATATGGATCAAATATATTATAACTGAATGCGGGATTACATAAACTGTTCGACACATATACATATATATACAATCCCAAACGACACATTCCTACAAAGACAACGCTTCATACAAACTGCTTCTAACGTCAGATGCAACGTATCATTATTAACTGCCCTAGTTTGCTTCCTGCGTGACTGTTTATTTGGCCAATTGGCCCAAACACAGAAACATACGCCCCTTTATTTAATATTACTAACTTGACCCATTACTTTATCCCATAACTATACTATGTATATAATATTCTTTGGCTTCTAAGACATTTAATCAAGCCAACAGTTCCCCCCTAATGTCATGATGCCAAAGTCCTCAATCCAGCATGTTTCTTCAACTTATGTGATGACCACGAAGTCATCACTTTCTGATGTGCTCGCTCCATCCTCTTGCTCGGTCTCTTGATCTTTAGTTATATCAACAACCGTGCCATCCTTGTTTCCTTCTAAGATTACACCGAAACGAGTTTCCTTTTCTTGAAGGTTCTCAAAACCTTCGTATGTGCTTTCTCCAATAATTCCTAACCCAATTTCACTCGACCCATCTTCTTTGGCATTAACTGTGCCTTCCTCTTTGGCATTAACCGGCCTTCCTCTTTGGCAATAAATGTGCCTTTCTCTTTGGCAATAACTGTGTTATAGTAGTACTTGACCAAGTCTATGGTTCGTTTATAACAATTCTTTAACTCTTCTTCATGTGCTTCGGTTAATCCATGAATCAATGCAACTTCTTTCCACTTTTTCCTAAATAAAACACTTAGATAGCCTCCCATGCTATCAATCATCTTGTAAAGACCCAATAAATCGATATCCACATTCCCTATGACTAGTGGTAGCGGTTCTAACACTACTCTCTTTAGATATACTAAGTAAAACAACTTAATCATATCTTCAAACCTTTTACTAAGTACTTCCCGATTGTCATACATAATGCTATCGTTTTCAATTAAATCAAGAAATGATATATATCTTCGGAATGAGTTTACCTTGAGAATCGTACAAGATTCCATTTACACTTATATAATCTTCATCCAACTAATCTTGTACTACGCTCGTGTCCCAATTGAGTTCCGGTTGATATGCATCTTTAGGATCCAGTCGAGTCAATGTATTCCTCAAGATACTTATTCTGGTTTCTTCCCATGTTTTCTGTTTCAACATCACAGCAGCCGTCATCCTTTTCTTTCATCGCCACATTAATAGTTTCACTATCACAGCCTTCATCCTCTCCAAACATATAAGAAACTATGCACTTGTTGTCCCCATAAGCAACAACGAAACATTGGTCCTTTAATTGATCAATACTCAATACATTTAGTGTTGTTTCCGGTGTGTACAACACAAGGAATCACCAAACGTTTCTCATTTGTTTCCACCATTGCTTCTCCAACGCCATGAGAGAAAATAAATTTCTCTTCATGTTGGGTTTCTTCAACCCCTAAACGTGTCCTCAATCTTTTGAACAATGATTTGGTTGGACACATGTGCTTCTTATATGCATGGCTTACATACCAAATAGCATTCCAATTTGAAAAGTCCATTCCTCCAATCATGTAGTCAGTTTTCACATGAACCTTTTTCGGATATTTCAAACCTTATTTGTTGCGCACCGAAGTAGGTTTCCCTGATTTGTTGTTTTTGGTATGGACTTCATCATTGATATCTTTCTTCTTGTTTGGACACTTCCAAAACACATGGCCTCTCTTTCTACATATGAAACAATGGGCCTTCTTCCTTCTTTTGATTGTACTTGGTTTCCCTTCTACTTGTTCCTTTGCGGCTGTGCTTGATCTTGAAGCATTATATGCTTCAATTTCTTTCAGTTTCTTTCTGTTTCTTCCTTAACATGTCCTTGCAATCCTCTGATAATTGTTTAATCCGACTTTGCCTAGCCAGTGAACCTCCAGCGATTTCTTCCTGCATTCTACGCTTCATAAAACCCGTTTGCAAGTGTTGGTGAAACGATTTCCTCCAGGACTTGAGCCTCGCGCTCTGATACCACTGTAGCACAGGTTTCTTATGAAACCGATTCCCTTCCAACATCCAACTATGATTCACCATCATTAATCACTAATGAATATATACAGGATATAAAAGATATATGTGCAGGAAGATGATAATATGAATCAAGTATATATATTATAACTGAATGTGGGATTACATAAACTGTTCGACACATATACATATATATACAATCCCAAACGACACATTCCTATAGATACAACGCTTCATACTAATTGCTTCTAACGTATAGATGCAACGTATCATTATTAACTGCACTAGTTTGCTTCCTGCGTGACTGTTTATTTGGCCCATTGGCTCAAACACAGAAACGTACAACCCTTTATTAAACATTACTAACTTGACCCATTAATTACTTTAGCCCATAACTATACTATGTAAGACATTAATCGGACCAACAATGTATTATGGTTTGCTTTTGACCCAATATCCGCTGATTACAAGATTGTGAGCATATCATGTGCACTAAAGAATGCATTTGTTTACTCCATGAAGACACGTAATTGGTGTGAGGTTGCTTTCCCTATTACTTCAATATATAATGCGATGTCAAGCCAGTGTTTTTTCAACGGTTCATTTCATTGGGTTGTAAAAGTTTGTTAAAATGATCATGATTACATAATGACGTTCGACTAGAGCACTCAGGTTTTTGGTAAGAATGTAAGATTATGTTGCCTAAAGTCGAAAATGATTTCAGAAATTTAACAATCATCAATGGGTCTTTAGCTGCGATTTCTCATCACAAGGCTTGTAATTGGGTGATGAGAGAATGCAATAATAATGCTTCATGGTATGTGGCTTTTAAATTGGAAATTAACTCCTTCAAAGAACACGGTTTGCCATTTGACGGAAATTGTAATTTACTAAAGAACACGGGGATACAATCAGAGTTTATAACCACAAGACAAAGATCAAATCTAAACTTGTGAATTTCAATGATCTTTCTTGCATACATGAAATTTATCAGTATGTCGAAAGCCTTGAATTGCTAGACATAGAAACCGCCTGCGAGGAAGGCCAACCATCTCTCTCGAGAATGGATGATAATAATCATGAAATTATGTTAGTTAACTTCAAGACTTTTAATTTGTTTGATATTTGTAAGATCTTAATTATAATTCTATCTTACAAATTACGTTTATAGGTGTCAGAAGGTGAACACACGTTCTTATTATCTCTTTAAAAATAATTTGAATTTATTTTATGGGCTTAGTGTCCACAAATATATTCAACTTTGACAAAATTTCTATTGTATGTATCGTACTTTAATCATCTCTATTAAATGTACCTAACTCCTAAAAACTCCTATTTAGTGTAAATGGTTACCTGCTTGACCCTTAACTGGTCACTAATCGTCTTCTCCGATGATTTTCCGGCAACCTAAAATTTTTTGCGTGCGATCTTTCATATCCTGTTGGTGACCTTTACACCTACATCTTCCTTCACCACTCAAAAACCCGAAATCCAATATCTAAAAGTAATATGAAATGCATGATATGAATACTTAGAATCATCTTTGGAAGTGATAAAACTAAAGGGGAGCTTTCCAAGAGAAAAAACCCCTTAAATCTTGATCAACACAAGCCGGAAATGGAACTCGCCGGAATTAGTGAAGCTCGCCGAAATTAATGGAGCTCGCCGGAAATGGAGTGCACTAGAATCTTTGTTCGTTCCTAATACAAAACATGTATACATATATATTTGTTAAACATGACCGGAACACACATCGTTTTGCCGACGAGGATAACCCAAAATGTATACTCGCCAAAAAAGATGACCGGATAATTAGTTTAGCTGGAGAAGATAACTGAAAACTCGATCTCACTGGAGAAGATCACCGGAAAAGTGAGTTAACCAGCTATAAATAAAAGATTACCTATTATTTCCGGTTCACTACACTAATTAGGAGTTTTTCGGAGTTAGGTACATTTAATAGAGACAATTAAAGTACGATACATACAATAGAGATTTTGTTAAAGTTGGATACATTTGTACACACTAAACCCTTATTTTATCTTGTTCCTGCATAGAGTAAGATCCCTCATCTTGCAACATGTAGATTGATACATATTTAAGCAATATTATAACATATGATCATATATATTCTTTTATTTGCAAATCTTAAGACAACAAACAATCATAAAAGTTATCATTATTCGAACTTATATTCTTTTGCATTATAAGTTAAAAAGTTATTCAATAGTGGTCAATAGGTCAGAATCGTTCGATTTATGGCTTGGAAGTGTTTCTCCATTGCTTTTTATTGCTAAATATGAGAGAAATTAGAGGAGAAAATGGTTGAATGTAGTAAGAGATGATGAAAATGAGATGTAGAAGATGAAGATGATAATGGATGAAATGAGATCTAAAATCCGATCTGAAAAAAGGGAAAAATATTAGAGAAAGTTGTAGTATTCAAGAAAAAGTTAATTAAACAAAATTTACATTTTAGTCTCTTATCTTTAAAACACAGAAGGTTCTTATTTATGTTTACACATAATTTTGAAATTTATTATTTAAATATATAAAAAGTCAACAATAGTCAACAAAAGTCAACACCCGACTAGCCCCCGACTTGGCTGACTAGTCCTTCTGAGGTCCTGACCGACTCTGACTAACGACTTTTGTAACCTTGATTATCATAAGATTATCTATTCTTTAGGACCACCTATTATTTAATTTATCCAATCAAGAAACCCAATAGTCTCAACTTGATTGATTATAGATGTGTTACAAAGAAAATGTTTAATTTTTTATTTATTCTAATTTTAATTTGGTTGCTAACTTGCTATAGTATAGTAATATGTAAGGTCAAAAAGCTATTTGGAGAAAGTTATTTGGCCTCACTACCTACAACTTTGACTTACATTCAACATTTACTCGTCAACGTTACTTCTGTATATTATATTATTATATATATTCTGCTTTAATTTATGTTCATGAATTACGTTACCGCTTTTTTCATTTTTCTTCCAACTTTTTTAAAAAATTGGAAGTACACGGATATAGTTACGGTGAAATATCGAAACTGTACGAATCAATTGTACAGTTAGTTATAAAGGAGGGATCATTTGCATAAACATCAAAAATTGAAGGACTAAAAATGTAATATATCTGTGTGATAATTGGTCAACAACACAATTCATCTGCAATTATGCTATCAAAGTATCAATGGTATAGTTGTTATGCTCATCATCTATATATTAATTAACATTACATGCACTACTAGAAAAACTGCCATCTCCAACAACCTAAAGTCATTGCTAAACGGTCAAAAATCGTAACCCATCTTTGTTAGCAATGAAATTGGCAACAATAAGTGATCGTTGGCAATATGCCCGTTGCTATTTGCAAATTCGATGCCAATCTTCTCAAGTCGTTGCTAATTGGCAACAAAAATCACCATCGTTGTTAAGTTTCAGATTGTGACTTGGTTGACTTGTTAAAAACAGCAACCAAATGTGTAGTGTTGCCAATATTGGAAACTAATTTATTCGTTGTTAAATTTTGCATTTAGCAATGACTACTGTTACAGGATTGGCAACAACGTTAATCATTGCCAGATTATTTTTTGTACTAACATAAATTAGTCTTGAATAGTAATTCCATATTAATATGTATAGAGAACACAAAATAAAATATATAGAATAAAAGATAATAATTATATGTAATAAATGCATCCCAATGCAATACGTGAACCAATACCCTATTTCGTCTAAAATTCGTTAATCCTATTAAGTACTGGTAGCTAAAGCCTAAAGGGAATGACAAAAGTTTGTAACATATGAATCATGCCTCCATCTACCGGCTCCTTGATAGAGCTAGCTGCTTGAACACGTTGACTAGCCTCTTCCTGGTTTGGTTTTCATATATTCGTGTCCGCATAGACCAACGATTGTTAATCATACCCTATATATCACATAAATATAGGCATTAGCTATTAATTACAATCAAACTATTGATACGATAAACTAGAATGACACAATCACACTAAGCCAATTTGATATCTTCATAGTAATGACCAACTATGTATTTTATCAGGAAAATTCGTAGATAGCATGACAGATACCATATAAGTTTTTCAAATTATACAAAGAAAACATAAGTCTTCTTTTCACATAATTACAATAACTTATTACATAAAATATGACATTCTAAAGTGCAATTTTGACAACAACTTCAAATTAGTTGCTAAATTTTCGTTGGTGATGGCAACTTTTCTAGTAGTGAGGTTAGCCTTTTGATTATTTGTGGTTAAACTATTAAAGATCGAGCCTTGCATCAAGTAACGCATCAATCAAAACACTAAGAGTTAGAACCTCATTTTAAATATGTAATTTTGGATTGTGTGTGTCTTTTCCTTTCTAACTTAATCAACAATATATAAATGATTAAGAGTATCATAATCTAATTAAGCAAAATCCATTTTACATGGTCGTCGCTAACAAAACATGCATTGTACTTATATGATCAAGAGTTAGGTTAATCAGTGCCGACAAATAAGTTCGAGAGACCCCATACGATTTATAAAAAGGCCCCAAATATAAAAACAAACAAACATACATATGCATTAATATTAATTACAACAATTATATAAAGATAAAAAAAATACAAAGTCGTTATCTAACGATTCGAAAAACTTACAATTTCCATTTTTCATTTAAAAGAGCTATTTTCCGAGCAATTTTTGAAGCAAAATTGTTAATTAAACCTTTATAATTAATACTCATTAGTAAATTATTCTTAATTGATATCATTGTCAATCTGTTAAGGCTCTCTCGTGGTACTGTAGAACGCAAATATTACATCAACAACTTAAGTTCTAAAAAGCTTCTTTCCGCGGTTGCTACATTTATAAAAATAGTCAACAATACTCTATATAAAATAATCGCATTAGGAAAGCAATCGACCCCGTAGAATATCAATTGGTCCCCTAATACACAGGGAAGAAATTTTTAAGCAATTTTAGCTTCACATAGAGTTCGTTTCCATCGTCATTATTCTTTTAATTCTCAATGTTTGCATTAGCAGCCTCATCATTGTTGACAGCAACATCGCTACTAATATTATCATCCTCAACATCAACAAATTCATCGCTAGAAGAATCCATACTAGCATCAACCTGATTGTGATCAGAAGAAACTTATAATTTTATTTGCAAAAATTTATCTAGGGCACTACTTTGAGACTTAGCAAGTTCTTCATCCCCTTTTTCCTTTTTATGTCACTACTACAAAATGAGAATAGACCTCGGTTGAAAACACACATGGACCATGAATTTAGTAGGGTGGTCTATAAGGGGAGAAGTCTATTTGATAAACAAAAGGACCACAGATATTTTGGGGTGATCTATTTGGCATAAGGAACACGGTTCTCAGTGGTCTATTTGACTAATTTTTTTAAAAAAATTATTTAATTTTTATTTATGTCCTACTTAATTACATAAAACATAATTTTGATATTAAGTTATTATTCGAACAGAAATATAAAGAATGATTTGCAAACATCAACCTTACTTAATAAATCATAAGATCCTTGAAGTCAAACAATTTCTAATACTTACCATTACAAACAAACAAACAGATACATATTCTACAACATATGAGTTTCCATATTTCTTAAGTTCATCTTTAGCCTTTTTCTTTTCATTCTTGGTGCCCAAAACATCTCTTTCTTCCCACCTGTACTAGGTCTAAACATTGAGATCAAAATCTACCTCCATCTCTCTGTAAAAACAATGTAAGGAGTTCAACATATGTTATTCACTTGTAAAGAAATATATGCGTTTGAATTGCATCAAATAAAGTCATAAGCATAAGAAATTGGAGATTGCATACCTGACTACCATCTAATATGTGTATATGTTAACAAAATCAAGACCATCAAATATCAAATATGTCTTGCATAATTTGTATTCAAACTTTTCTTAAGGGATTGATCATACAATTAATATACCTGTTTGAAAGGTCCGTGGTTGGCTACAAATTGACGTAGAAGTGAGGTACAACAGAAGTTGTACCTCATCGAGGACTCCAAGGGCTATAAAATATACTCATTAGTCCCAAGCATTTAGTAGTACATCCTACAATTAATACATACCTGTTTGCAAATATTATGTATGTTACGGTTAACAGAAGTTGTACCTCATCAAGGACTCCAAGGGATGTACCTCCTTGACTCAGCACCCCCGATACACGACATTGAAGCTCTTTCACTTTAGTATCTAAAACCAACTTCTGTGCATAATATGACACCCCTCTTTCAGTAAAAGAATATAATATTATTTATCACGGAAGCGTTGGTTAAAATATACTATATTATTAAATATTCATATAATGTACACAAATTGTTTCGACCATGGATACACAGTAATTAAAAGTTATTACATCACAACTTAGGTATTATACAAAATGGGTGTTATAAAACTTCAAACAAGGTTTATAACAAAACCATATCAGAGTTAGCACAACGTCAAACGTCCCTTGCATTGAAAACATCCATTCCTGCTACCCATATACTTAACAAAACCTGCAGGAAGTAAAATGAGGGATTAACACGAAGCTAAGTGAATGAATTTATCACACACCAATTAACTTAGCTTAACTATTTGTTTACACCAAACAACCGTAAACACACTATTCAACTAATCAATAGTTAAATGCTGAGGATCGGTGGCTCTGAGGAATACCATAATACCCAAGTGGCTTCCCAGAACACTTATCCAACCATATCCGTATGGCCATAACGGACGAGATCGATAGTTAGTGGCTATTATACTCAAACACAGGTTCTATACACACAATAAATGAAGTAAGACCCTGTGTAATTTATATAATAACCAACTAGCTCAACTAACCAGCTCAACTCGTTGACCTCATTAACAACTGATGCCCGAAGACCAATTAGCACGTAGAGTCACAGTCAACAATATTAATTAAATAACACAACAACATATCTATGTCCTCCTGTTGCAACCAAACAGTTACAACTAAATCAAAAGGTGAGTTCTAAATCCACTCACCGATACCTCTATCATCACAAGCTCAGAATCCAGATATTACTTAGTCGTTGGAGGATCTGAGAACAACAATCAAATATAAGTCAGCAACACATTCAATAACTTTTAACTTATATTCGAATACTACTTATTAGTACAAAATCACAACTTGTATAATATAATTAAAAGATGCACATATTATTAACAATAGCCATTTACATCCTTTAGTTAATATGAACATCATTTATGAATGAATTAGAAGTATAACACAACCAAACTGATTTGACTATGTTTCCACCCACAACCGATCGGCTTATTCCTTCCTAACCGATCGGCTAGACACCAATAACCGATCGGCTCATCTCATGAACCGATCGGCTCACGTAACAATTTCACAGCTTTCATTCAGAGGTAAGTTGCTGTAATGGTTTTGAACTAATTCAGCCTTTCGGCTAAAATGAACCGATCGGATGGCCAACAATACCCGATCGGCCATGGTACTGAGCCGATCGGCTAAGCTGTAAAACCCAGATATCAACCTGCAACTTCTAATCTGCTACTGCTCGAACATAACTCCAAATTCACACAATTGCAGGTATCAACTCGAATTTATGCAGAATTCTACTATCAATAACAATTACGAACTTTGTATAACAACTTTCAAACATCTATTCAATAGTAATCCTCATGTACTCAAGGTACTAACCCTAATTACTTCAAACAACTTAACAATTTTAGAGGATCACATACAATCATCATTTTTCATCATCATATAAGCAACCAAGATCATCATATACAACTTCTTACACGCCATTTAAGTAGTATCTTTCATTTCTATCAATTCAATCACTTTATCAATTCAAGTTCAAACTAAAAATGTATGTAACAATAAAACCACTTACAATCAATAGTGTAGTTAAGTGGTGATGATGAAGATGATGCTGCAACACTCTTATGATTAGAAGCTTGAATTCAATTACTAATTAACACTTGCTTTCAATTGATTTTTGGGTGTTGAGTTCATAAAAATGTAACAAACTTCTGATTTGGGAAAATAACACAAAAAGAGGTCGGCCCTCTTTATAAACTGACTCTAACATTTGGGGATTTCATACTTGTCTTAAATCTATTGTCTAGAACCTGAACATTAGTCGCGAGGCCAACTATTTTACTATACCGTCAACTACGGTAATTTAAAACAACTAATATTTCAGTATTCATAATAAGTCCTGAGACTTATTTACTTAAGTTTCACAATAAAACAATTAACATCAAGTATTTGCTAAAACAATTAAATAATCAATTTAAATAAAGGAACTACGAGACCAGTAAGGAGGATGTTACACATACACTTATTTAGCATGCTACAAAGTCACAAGTATTAAGAAAAGTCACCTGTATGTCAAATAACCAAAGAGTTTGTTCCTTTTATGAGTATTGGCGAAGACGATGTGTCACATATCATCAGTGGTGAAATTCTTAAGTGTTAGCAACTAAAATATAACAATATACGAATAAGAGTATTACGGGCCGGTTATATTAACATTAATATTTACCTTAAAAGATCATCTTATAAACTGAAGTCATGATAGAGACCCAACTTCCTGAATTATAAGAAGAAAATCTATATTTGGTCCCTATCCAAGATAAGTCAACGATGTGTTTATAATTTATCATTATTAAAAGCCAAAGTACGTCTTGAATGTTTTGTAGAGCTGTAGACATTATGTAAATTCATAACTTTAATTTTTTTATAAATCACTTCAAGAAAAGATAGAGTCTAGTAAGATATATGGAACAAAAAAACATGCAAATGTAAATGAAGGGCTAAACGAATAAGAACATAGCAGTGATCATCAGACATTTGATAATGCTATAACCAACTTTCACCACATGATTTCTCTATAAGTATAAGCACTACCTATGTATTTAGTTGATTAAAATTTTTCTAGTACCAAACAATTTGTAGAAACACATACCTAAACATGATCGATGAACACCTTGATGACATCTCTATTTCATAACCTGCAATGTATTCTTCAACACATTATTTTCTATTTCCTAAGATTGTAATACATGATAAGCAACATTCATGGACACATTAGTAAGCTATACAACTGTAATAAAGAAGACATAAGAGCAAGATCACTATTTTTTTAACAGCAATAACAACAACATTACGTTTATAATAAAAGCATCAGTAGAAACAAGATCCACATAGTGACCATGGACATGATAAAATAAATCAAAGATAAACTAAAGAAATACTTGTTGTTGAGAAGTACCCCTGTCTTCTCACCTTTCACACCTTGTAGTACTCATAAATTGCATATTCTTTTCTCTTCAATGCCTAACATCATCTTGTATGAAATTACAAACGTATCACAAATTAGAAAAGTCTCTAACACGAATACTAATTACTTCAATGATATACACAATTAGGGCAAATCCAACAAAACAGAATATACTAATTGAAAATTAAGCCACTTAGGGCTAGAATCCCTAAATTAAAGTACATACCTGTTAAAAAAACCTAGGTCAATAAATTTAGGGCTTGAAAATTATCCTTTAACAAACCTCCAAATTAGAAAGAGTAGTAATGAAAAGACATCAAACTTCAATAATAATGCATACTTTTGAATGCTCTATACTTTAGACGATGCGATGATGAAGCAGTGAAGACGATGTGAGATTGGAGAGTACGGAGATGATGCGACGGGGAAGAAATCAGGGATGATGCGACGGGGGAAGAAACTGGAGACGATGCGACGCGGGAAGAAATTGGAGACGATGCGACGATAAAGTCACCGGAGAAAAGCCAGAGAAGAGATGGAGATCGACTAAGATATCTAAAAGACAAGGTTTGATAACTTTTCTAGCGTAAGATGGAAATGTGTGGTCAGGGTTAGGGAGGGTTTTAAAAAAAACAAATTAAGTAACCACAGTTACTTGCGATCGAACCGTGTTCTGTTTATGAAAAATAGACCACACCCCTATAATAAGAACCGTGTATCATGCTTTTAAGAGAATAAATCATGGGTTATAATTGGAACCCGTGTTCCGCTATTTTTTAATCATGGTTTATCTCAAAAAATGTAAATATAACTGATTTTTGGTAAATGGGCCACGGATTTCATGGGCTTTTTACTTTTTGTGTGTTCTATTAGGGATGGTCTATACTTATTTTTGTAGTAGTGTGTTTTGCATATCCAAATTTATGTTTTCTCTTCCCTTGAGCCATGATTTAAAAACTAATTTAGTTGATCTCATGTAGATGTTTAGAATATGAATACTTATATTATGTAAATATAAAACATATCAACTACAAAACCACCTATGTATTAATTAATAAGATCAAGCATTCAAATCTTTTTAGGAGTTAAATAACCATTAAAAAGATAGCCTAGTGGCTAACATCTTGTTATCCTCACAAGAGGTCTAAAGTTCGAACCTCACTAATGGCATATATATCTTAGGATGGCCACGGGAAAGTTCAGCAACAACCACGGTAATGGTTAAGCCGCGTATATCACAAGCATAAGCTTTGTCAATTCGGAGGAGTCTGTTATAAACGGTAATACCCTTTTAAAAAGAAAAGAAAAGAAAGTTACTATGTAGATTAAATTTTGATTAGGTAAAAATAAAGAATGTGGGTTGTCCTGAGTTTTGGTAGGAATAGGCCCCATATTATTGGGCTTGGAAGTGAAAGATATCATTAAAAAGACAGTTTAATATAATCATTTAAATTCTATAATTATATTAAGATTAAGATAGTTTTTTTCACATTGAACCTATACTAATTATAGCAATTATTGTAAAATTTGGAGGCCTTCAAATTTTAATGGCCCTGTGTGATGGTATATACTACACGTGTCAATATCTCCACTGATATTAATGTATTATCATATGATCAATTTAGTAATTGTTCTCACATAAAGCTCTAAATTAGTAATTTATAATAAACCAACTAGCTAGCTAGTCATGTACTCTCTCCGTCCTAATTTTATTGTCCACAGACAAAAAATACGCAGTTTAAGAAAAGTGTAATAGTTGTACTCTTCAACCAATAAGATTTAACCTCTCGCCACATACAAATGTTTTGATAGACATTTTGCATGTAAACTATGGCATAAAATTAGTTAATTTGTTTTATATGTCTTTACTCCATGTATATAGTAGATTTTCAAGGTTTTTAACAATTCTGGTCCGATCAGAAATTTGCACAAATCCGGTTCAATAAAAAATCCGGGTTTTAAAACATTAGTACAAGTGGACTATTAATTTGAGACATCCTAAAATGAAAAGGTAAATTATAAATTTGGAACAGACGGAGTATTAAATCAGTCAAATGTATGATTAAATTTGCAGTTAACAATAGATTGGTTACTTGGTAGTTAGCATGGTCAAATTTGAGACACTGCCTCAAATGGATGGAACTAGGGGCGGGTTTAGTGGGGGGACCCATAATATGTACCTACTAATAGGATCTTTTACATGTACTATTTAGAAAATGTCATAAGTTTTGGATATAAACAATTTGCGCTCTATTAAAATTAATTCTAGATCGGCTACCGGATGAAATGGACTGTAATCTCAAATGGACCTAATGGACCTGTAATCTACAACACTCATGTCACATTAACTTGTATTTATCTATTTTTTCTCGTTTTACAAATAGCCTCTTGCAATTTTGTTAATGAAATTGTTGTTCAAACAAAAAAGATATTATATTGAAGAAAAAAAATTATTACACTAATAATAAATGCAGTGAAGAAAAAAAGTTTACTGATTTAAAAGTATAATGTCCAAATATAGCGAAAAGCACGAAGATTACATCCAAAAAAATAAGCAATTATATATAATACATATAACTTCAACGATACATTATCATGGGGGCATTGGATCCCATGATCTGTATCTACTGATAGACATTTCTACATATAATACTTAGAGACTGTCTCTAATAACTATTAGGACTCCAACTATTATCAAATATAACAATTTGACCTCTACGGAAAAAAAAATTCTAGATCCACTACCAGATGAAATGGACTTTTTATTTACAACACTCATGTAACATTACTTTGTATTTTTTTATTTTATTTTTTACAATTAGTCTCTTGCATTTTTATTTAATGAAATTGCCGTTCAAACAAAAAAGATGTGTATTGGAATTAATTTATGTAAAAAATTACTGATTTAAAATTATTAATGTTCAAACGCAGCGAAAAGAATGAACATTATATCCAAAAAACGAAGCAATATATAAAAAACATATAAATATAATTTCATCTGATATAAATTAAAGAAAAAGAAGATACTACGTGCTATCTAGCTTCTATCTTTTTTTATTTCCTTTTCCTTGTCATAATAAGTAAATCAACAATTTTTGTATCTAAATAATATCTTTTTGTAATATTCACATATAAATTCTATTGAAACAATACCTAAATGGGGATCTAATTTTTACCCCATATGTATACCCTAAAATAAATTTCGAATCTAACAAGAATTAAACCCTAAACGAATTTTGGGATCTGCACAACTTCCTACAATTTCAGGATTACTTTGTAATCTATCATTTATTTTTTTCTTTTTCCCTCCTAATTCAAATTAAATCATATGTTATACAAGGAGACTTCTTCCAAACCCTAGCATTCACCTTCAATATCTCCCTTGCTTTCTCCTTTATCTTACTTCCGCAATCAACTTGTAACACCAACAATAGCTTTTCCACCACCCCTAACTCCAACATCTCTTGTACAACTCGCGAGTTGCCGGAAAACATAGCCATTGAATACAATATCTTCACCGCTCTTTCACTCGCAATCGATGAAACCCTAAAAATCTTCTTCGAAATCACGGCTAATCCACCTCCATGTTTCAATAATTCCGCTCTTCCTTCGGCACATTGACAAGTTTGATCCAATACAATAATAATCATTTCGGATACCCTTTTGTCCGTACAATCCAAAAGAATGTCGATTAGCGCCGAAACCACCCCGGATTCGGCTGCTTTAATCCGATTCCGGCCCCACGGACAAACGTTGATAAGTAACTTTAGTGTAGCTTTTGTTGCCTTTTGTGAGATTTGATCAATTAAGATTTGTACAAGCTCTTTGAAGAAACTAGGGTTTAGTGACGTCACTTGTACTGGCTCAGCCACCTCAAACATTGATTTTAGTAACATGATGGCGTAAGCTCGTGACTCGAAACTAATGGCCCGTTGCATAACGCGCGTCAACGTCACCACGATTTCACCTGTCTTTCCAAATAGAGATTTGAGACCCATTTGTGATAACTTAAGGTGGTAAAGAATACTTAACGCTTCATCAGCTCCGGTGACTTCCGGTGATGATGACGTCATCATGATTTCATGATCATAAACGTTAGCTAAGATGGATGTTAAATGATCAACTGCTCCAACTGATTCCATCAACCGTTTGTTTTTCTCGTTCTCCGAAACAATCGTTTTCAATCTATCTAAACTTTTCAGTTGTAGATGAGATGACTTTGAATCTTTGAGAAGTTTCATGATTTCGGTTTTGGAGATTGGCGGTTTTGGTGTCGGGAATCTTTCGATCCCGAATGACGCGTTGATTGTGCACCAAGATTGGATCAAACGACGAAGTGTGTGGTTCGGTGTGAGCTCGATATCTACAACGACTTGTTTTGTAACGGGACAAACATCGTTTTTCTTAGCGAACAACCATTGTTCGATGCTATCCCGATCATATGTGATCCCCGTTGAAAGCGTGACAGGATCTTTCATGATCTCGAGTGAAATCGGGCATATGAAATATCGAGGAACTTCGATTTCATTTTGAAGATCATCACCCATTGTTGTGCTAATAAGAATTTGATAATAATATGAAAAAAGATTGTAAAGTAGAGAGCTTTTTGATTATTTTTGATTATTTGGTGAATATTGGTTATGAATATATGAATGAAATGATTTAGTTTTTTTATAATATATATAGGGTAAACTTTTTATAAAAGAGAAAGTCAAAACACGTAGAAAGTTTGACTTTTCAAAGAGACATTTATGGGAAGCTCAAGAAAGACAGCTTGGTCATAAATTTATATGTGTGGCGACAATACTATAATAGTATAATATACAAGTGTGTGTGCAAATTGTGTTTGTGGAGTGCCGCAATTATAAACACTTTATTTACACATTTTAGATTTGTTATGAATTGTGCAACTTTAGCCCTTGTGGTTTGAACAATGTTACGTTTTGAGGATATGAATTTTAAAATTTCTCAACGTGGATTTTTGTACTTAATTTGAAACTTGCTTGTGTGAAACGAATCTTATTACCTTTATCTTACAAAGTAATATACTGTAACAATTAAAAAAATTCATTAATTTATTTTAAATTTGTTATGAAATGTGCAACTTTAGCCCTTGTCGTTTGAACAATGTTACGTTTTGAGGATATGAATTTTAACATTTCTCAACGTGGATTTTTGTACTTAATTTGAAACTTGCTTGTGTGAAACGAATCTTATTACCTTTATCTTACAAAGTAATATACTGTAACAATTAAAAAAATTCATTAATTTATTTTAAATTTGTTATGAAATGTGCAACTTTAGCCCTTGTGGTTTGAACAATGTTACGTTTTGAGGATATGAATTTTAAAATATCTCAACGTGGATTATTGTACTTAATTTGAAACTTGCTTGTGTGAAACGAATCTTATTACTTTTATCTTATAAAGTAACAATTAAAAAAATGCATTAATTTAAAAAATTAAAAAATTATATATATGTGTGGAGTGATCTTCAATTTTACTATATGATAATATACTAAAAAGAAAACCTTAGTCTAAGTTACGTGCCCCATGAACAATTTAACATTTATTCTATAAACGAATTTGTACTTTTATTTTACGTAAGAAAATTGGCTCTTTTATGTGGCCACTTGTGCATGTCTTTATAGTTTGTTTATTTATTTATTCATTAAGTCACTTTTATATATATTTATTTTGAGCTAGTTGTGCCTTATCCATCTGGTCAACCAACATATATAATTAATATTAAGTACTTGATAATTTAGACAGGTTTAAAGGCAGTGTGTGTAAATAACAAAATTATATACATGCATGTACTAATTAATTAAAACACAACTGTTTTACGTACAAGCTTTTTTTTTTTTTTTTAGAAACGGCAAATATATATAAAAATAAGAAACCCCAAACTTAGCAAGAAACTAAGCAGGGGCTGAGAAGATCAAAGATACATATTACAAAATTGAAAAAGGACAACAATTCCAATTCACCAACATACACGGAAGTTTACTTCGATGCTTCATCCATGAGAATGTAATTGATGTGATTTCACCCGCGATTGTAGTGTGAGATCGAACAACATCATTGAAGATCAAGTCGTTTCTTGTTCTTCAAATACACCAAATCATCCCATAAATAACAACCAACAGAATCTTCCTTTTTTTCGGATTAGTGCCCCAACTTGCACCAAAGTTTATAAGCTCCGTAACCGAATTAAAATGAGGCATGTTGATTCCACACCAATCAAAAATCAGTCTCCTGGTGTCCACTGCACGTTCACAATTAATCAGTACATGATCCACATCTTCATCATAAAGTGAGCAGATTTTGCATCTTACCGACCCAATGTTGACTCCTCTGTCTGCTAAGTTTGTTGCTACTGGGATCCTACCCAAAGCCGCCCTCCACACAAAACAATTAACTTTGAGAGGAACCGATTTTAACCAGACCATATTGGTGAAACCCACAGTAGCAATTTTATCGTTAATCCCACACCGCACCAAATCAACTGTATATTCTCCATTGGGCGCCAACTTGCAAGACAAGCTGTCTGGATTGCTATTTAAATTAATCGAATATATGAGATGGAGCAGCTCACAATATTTATTGACGTTTACATATAACAATTACATCATGTTTATTTAAAATTAATGTATCGACTAGTTACATCATGTTTATTTAGCTATTGATGTTGATGAAGAGATTAATTGTACTTCTTTATTCCTTATTTTAGGCCATCACATGGATACATGTATATTGACGTTGTTATATATGCCCATTTGTGTCTTTATAGTTGATTTATTTATTTATTTAGTAAGTCATTTTGATATATTTATATTGAACTAATTGTATCTTTTTTTTCTCTCCAGCTTCTTGCTAGTGGTTATATATAACTTATAATAATAATTGCCGTTCAAAAAAAATCTGGTCAACCAACATTTATAATTAATATATATATTAAGTACTTGACATATTAGACAGATTTGAAGGCAGTGTGTGTCCATTTATAGCGACTCCAAAATACTCCGTAATTAACAAAATTATATACATATGCATGTACTAATTAAAAAAAACAACTATTTTACATACAAAGATAGTTTTGCATATATATAACATTTTCAGCATGTTTATCAAACATGTATCGATCGACTAGTTATGTTTTAATCATAATTCATACATATATAATCGATCGAATCGATCAAAAAATAAAGTTTGCGAACTTAAGAATAAGTGGCGAAAGCGCTTCAAATGAGTTTTTTTAATCTAAGAAATAAGAAGTTAGACAACAATTCGTGCTAAAAACAACCCAATTGATTATTGATGCAATTCATGATATTGATATTGTCAACGCCCTAGGCAATAAATGTTACCATCTCTATTATAGCGTCAATCGACAACAATATTAAAGGAACGCTCTTATGAGTTATGGCATTCACGTATTCTTTATGAATGAATTATGATCATAAAAATGCATTACCTACCATGAATTTGGATAAGAATATACAATGATATTAGATAAAGAGGGAACTAAGAATATCAATCGTTGATTTATATAATTAATGGTCTAAATTCACAACAATACATTTTACGTGCAATTATGTAGTTTATGCAATATACATTGATTTTAATATGCAACAAATCTGGAGAGATGATCATTACAATCAACAGCTAATCAAGATTATTTTGCTCATTCTTTATCTTTCTCAAAATGCAGTTGATCTGTATAAAAGATATTATTAATATTATTAAAAATAAATAAATAGCTAGATATGAATTGGGATGGAATATAAATGAATAAAATATATGGGGTTCATGCATTGATGCATATACTTTGGCGGTGGCTGGCTGTCTGCCAATTAATCTTTTGACCATTAGATAAAAAGTCAAACTATCTTTTGTTTCACCAAGAAAGTAATCGGTCAAAATGGGTTAACAAAGCTAGCTATTGATGTTGATGAAGAGATTAATTATTTTTATTCCTCATTTTTTGCAATCATGTGGGTATATGTATTTATTTTGCGTACGTATATAAATATTATTCACGTGTTCAACATGTGTCGTTGCGGTCTTTATAGTTTTTACTTAAATTTAATTTCTAAAATATAATATGTAGGAGTGTGCATTAGAGGTGTTCAAATATATCCGAATTCAAAATTCAAATATCCGATCCAAAACTATTCAAACATTCGAATACCTGAAAATTCGGATATCCGAAATTTTATATTCGGATTCGGATGGCAATTTAAAAAAAAATCGGATATTCGGATACCCGAACTATTCGAAAAATTGTTTTTTTTTTTGTTTTTCTATTTACAAGTTACTAAATATTGACCGAATATCTTTATATAACCTTACATTAAGCTTTCACTTTTACATAGAAAGACACAATTGAAGCCTTCTTATTCAAATATCATCATCCATCCGATCTGGATCTCATTTCCCACTTCTTAAATAACCTTGGTCCTTAAATTCAGCCATCTTTTATCCTTCTTTTCTATCTATTAATTATATTTCAAGTCTTTTGTTGCAAAATACATAATCTGCTGCAAGAATTTTACTCCAATTATCATTACAGGAACTTAGGAAGTGGCGAGTGGGTAAGTATAGTCAAGATTGGTTCAAGTCTCAAATAAAATATCCTTATTTGACTCTCACGAAGATCCCACTAGATTAGCAAATAAATACATAACTCATTCTTAGATATTGTTATTATATTTTTGTCGCTCAGACTTATAGAAATTTGCTGATGCAAATTGTTGATTTATTTGTTGTTTGAAGATGTTAAAAGTTCTGATCATCTAATCTACATATTCAAATAAATTTTGTTCTCATTTTTGGCGGATTATCCGGTATCCATATCCGAAACTTCGGATATCTGAAATTTTGAATTCGGATTTCAGATACCACAATCCACTATCTGAATTTTTGGATATCCGAATTTTCGGATATCCGATTTTGAACACCCCTAGTGTGCATGGTCCGGTTCCATATCAAACTTTCTCGATTCAGTTCGGTTCGATCCTAATAGGTTGATACCTAATTAGTAGCAAATTCTTAGACCGAAGCATATGTCATCGGTTTGGTTTGGTTCGGTTCGGTTTTAAAATGATCATGCTCGGTTTGGTCCAAAAGGCCGATCCGATTGTTTATGTATGATTTCATTGTCATTTTGTGTCTAGCCGATGTTTAGTAACCGTTGACGTGAAAAATATTTAATCAATAGTTTACATGGGAATTATTTATCAGATTCGTGTATTTAGGTCCTTTTTTGGAGCCTAATTTTCAAAGCTATATATCATGTGTATGATTGTAATTTGAAAATGAGGTTCAAGGGGTAATAAACTACATAAACATTCTCGTATATCATTTTTTTCAGCTGTGAGACAGTCTAAATTAATGGTCCTCTAAGAATTGAAGCTTGAAAAATAATAATTAAATAAAGAAGCTAAATATTTTGGAGTAAGTGCATAAATAAATCAAAATATAAAGGTTTAAAGAAAATAAACAATCTAACGCTTTTAATAGCCACCCCAAAATATACTGCTACAGAGGTTTAAACCCAAGACCTCTTATAATCGGGTATTAGGATATCAACTAATAGACCACCTTGATGATGTTTATGTTGACCATTATATAATTTAAATATAAAATATATAAGGAACAAAATATGAAGTCATGAAGATGTATAAACATATATGCACATGATTTAAATCGTCAACGAAGTCCCACATAGATAACAATGAAAAGTTATTTTTTGACGATACATAAGGAAGTTATATGAAATTATATGATATATCTAATGAATGTATACGGAAGTTATATGAAATGCCATATATGAAATTTGGATGAACAGTTTGACGGTCCATTTCCCGTTATTTTCGGGTTTGGTCTAGGACCGGACCGAGTCCTACACAATTCTAAGAATTGAACTTTGATATTTTTTTTTTATCAAAAACATAATTTAATCTTAAAGTTAAAAGTAAAAAATTTTATTCCTACCTTTCCCGTCATAACAAATATTCCTAATTGAACTTTTCCATGAGCTTTCTTATTGTTGGAGTTCTATATATTCCCATAATCAGATTAACTATGATTATATTGCTTAAAATATACCCCCTCCGTCCCAATATTATAGTTCATGTTTTCATTTTCGGGTGTTCCAAATTAATTATCCACCTCCAAAAATAGATAGTGAAGTTTAGTCGTAATTACTATATTACCCTTATTTGAAGTTATTATTACATACTTATCACAATGCATTTATTAATTATTTAAGAGTAAAATTGTCATTTTACAAAAAGTAAGAAAGAGAAATCAGTAATGATTATGTTTTTACTAAACTGCGTATTTTTTGTCAGTTAACAATAATTTTAGGACGGAGGGAACAATAATTTTGAGATGGAGGGAGTAGTAGGTTTGATCAATTGTTTGAAATTAGTATAATAATTCCGTTTTGACGTTCGTTAATTTTTCAGTCATGTTTATTATAATGAAATTAAGTTATGCTGTTCCAACAAAAAAATTTGTTTGAAATCAATATTTACTAGTATTTATTTTGTCTCTTTTAGGCAATTTCAATCAACTTTTTATCTTTCACAAGCCGAATAAACTTTCAACTTTATAAGTTTTGAATCATTATTCACCATATATATAATGAGAAAAGTTCAATAAACTACAATAGTTTTTTAAAACTACCAATAAGATTGTGTCATTTGTTAAAAAACTCATTACCCTCAAGATCTTAAAAATTAATTACCTCACAAATGACAAATAAAAAAATTATAAAAATTGCACCATAAAATTTGATCAGTATTTTATCCTTTTCGATTTGCCGTCCTTCAATGTATACTTTTGACGATTTTTTTTCCGTTTTCTTGGTGAGTTTTACAAATTATTAACACATGTGCTAGTGTTTAGTTGTACATTTAATTTAGAGTTAGGGTTTAGGGTTTTTGGTTTAGTAGAGTTTAGGGTTTAGAAGGGTTTAGTATATAGAAGGGATAAATAAGTTTTGTACAAATGATACAATCTTATTGGTTCTTTCATACTCCACAAACTACTTATACTTCCTTGATCCTATCTCTATATATAATATGAAAATCAAATTAATTACATTGTTTTATATCTCGAGACCTCTCGTTTAAATAATAGCTTTGGATGCTGTGTCAACGTGCAACAGATCTTATTACTTTAAATAATCTAACAATTGTTTAAAGTTCAGGGTACATTAGATTAATCCCAACGCAACATTGGTTGGAGAAGTGACAAATGAAGCTTCGGGTTTGACGACGAACAAAGTGACGAGGTGGTGAGACCGGCCATCAACAAATAAAACCAACAAAAGTTTGAAAGTTCATGATTAGATATAAATATATGTTGAGGCATGACCCTTTTGTACTTGATTTTATGTTGACAACTTGAAAATAACTCTAAGTAAGTTTTATGTATAGTCATCATATTGACTTAAACAGATAGTTCAAACAACACATAACTTAGTCTGTTGCTGGGTTTAAAGAAAATTTGTGAACTGGCTACGCAAAACTAGTACAGAGAATCATGATAAGCTTACATAAGTATTGAATTAAAGTTGTTTCCTAAGCTAGTTACCACTGTTTATACTCAATAAGTTGAAGATGAAGTTGAAGATAGAGGCTGAGACCTAGCGGTGGGACTAAAGTTTATTTGAAGTCAGTTCAGAAAATGAAGATCATTAAGATTGATGCAGATTCAATCTTATGATTATCACAACACTTTGGTGCATCAAATGTGTGTCCAGACAAGTCCTGAAGATGTGTACAATGTTATACAATGTCAATTGTACGTGGACGTTTGTGGCACAATGTACCCCCTGCTTTCATCAACCAATATGACGGCACGTGTACTGCACGTAAGACATTATTTGTACACTGCAGATTGTGTCTGCTGTATAATCAGAGAATTCTATGGGCACGTCCGACATTCCCCATGAATCTAAAGACGTGTGAATCATTTTGGCTAGTTAAAGAGTTACAAGAAGGCTTGATGTTCTCCTATATATAGAGAACTTAGCAAAATTTACAAAGTGTAAACCAATCAATAAATATTAGGCAAGTTTATTACTAGCATTCTTTGTAACCATCTCTTAGTGTGTTATAAAGTTGAAGTAGGAGAGTGTTTATATGTTCACCAATTAGTAATTCCGTTAAAAGTAACTTTTAATTCTTTGATTCATATCAATAAAAGAATTAAGTTGAAAATTACATCTTATTCATATCACTATTCCATTAATTCTGTTAATGTTAACTTGAATTTAAAAGTAGTTGTATTCACCCATCTACAATATATTTTTTATAGTTTGGGACCTACAATATATGTTAAAGATATAAAAAAGGGTTCAAAGAAAACAAAATTAAAAGTAAATACGAGTAGTAGCTTTTATTTGGGCGATGGTGACACTAATTTACCTTATATATTTACATTAATTAGGAGAGATATACAAAAATTTTACAAACAAATGTATACATTATTAGGATAATGTGTTGAACCAATCATAATTTGACATATAAAGTGATATAAACCAATCATATGAGGGTAGAGAAACATAAAAAAGATAGTTTGGGACATGTCACTTTGAATGTCATGTACCTACAATATATTTCTTTTTTATGTTTCTCTACCCTCATATGATTGGTACATGTCACTTTATATGTAAAATTTTGTAAATTTTTTTAAATATACCATTTCTCTTATAAAGATATCATTTCTCTTATAGTAGTAATTGATGCGACATTAACAAGAAATCATTGAAACTCAAAGTTAATTTCCTGAGAAAACCTGAATGTTAATATAATATAAGATTCTTTTGAAGTTGTCTAGGTATACATATGAGACGTTTATGTAGGCAGCTATTGACCTTTTAATTTTATGTTTCTTCTAGTTATATATAATAAAATATATTTCCAACATTAATTTATGAATTTTAAATACTTCAAAACGAAAGACGTCAACTATATATACCAAGCTAGATTAACTCGTCCTCCAAACCAAAATATAGGGCAAGGCAATAATTACCCTTTTGGAATTCAATTTTAGAAATAATGAAAGGAATTGAATATTAGAGCACACTGTGTGCGAAGACGTGGCATCTTCGTTCACCATCGAGAACGTTGTGCGATGGTGTTCTAGCGTACCGTGCCGACGTTCTAGTCAACATTCACGTGTCAGCGTCCGGTTCAAGATGTTGGATTCACTCGATGTTCTACCCTTTTTTTATTGTTTTTTCTCCTTTTTATGTTTGTGTGTCACGAGTTAGAATAAAAAAAAATGACTACATATGTTTGGAATCAAACCGTGAAGAAGATGCAGCAGGTAGGTGTGTGCCAAAAAAATTTTTGCCTCCTATATATGCACTATCTCATTCACGTATAATTCCACCCAAAAAAAGTTTGTTAATCAATTTTCCATATATTTCTATATAATTCATCATGTCGAACAACCCAAACAACCCGTATCATCTACAACCCAAGCCACTTGGAAGCCATTCGTGGGCGAATGGCAAACTTCGCAACCGCAACAAAATCAACCACCTACCAACCCACAAATTCAAAGTTTCGCGCCGCACGCTTACAACCAACCACCATACCCGATGCAACCACTACCAACGCAACCACCTCCACAAGTGTCAGCCGATGACTATGCCCAATTTCAAATGTGACGTCAAAGTCAACAACAATCGAACGTCCATTCCACTGAAGAAACCAACCCGACACCTAAATCATCCAAAAAACCAAAGGCAAAAAATCAAAAAAAGATTCACCCGCCAAAACCCAAAAAGTCATTGCAAACCGTAACATTTGGCTACCGGAGGATGAGCTGCACTTGACCGAAAGTTGGATTTCGGTATCCGAAAATTCCCAGCGGGGAATTGGCCAATAAGGCTCTTCGTTTTGGTATCTCGTTGTGGATTCGTACAACGCCCGCAATCCACCATACCAACAAGGAATAGATGCATTGTCGTCAAAATGGAAAAAACTCAACGCGGACTGTAACAGTTTTCAAGGCGTATGGAAAAGGATGAATGATAACCTAAGGAGTGGTGAAGGCGGGGATGATATGTTGATCCGTTGTGAAACGCAATATAGGGTGGAAAACTAAAAAAGTTTCTCAAGTTTGATGGCGTGGAACTTTTTGAAGGATAAACAAAAGTAGATACATCCGAACACGTTTGCCGTCGGTAGGGGAAATGTTGTGAGACGCCGCGAGTCGGTTAATTTGGATGACTTGGATTTTGATCATCCACGGGAGCAAGCAACACCAAACCCGAATGAGGGTTTATATGGGGACAATCCGCATCCATGTCCGGCTGGAAAGTCAAGGAAACAGAAGTCACAAAAAACGTCTTCTGGTTCAGTCCTTCCTCTAAAGCTACTACCAGACGAAGAATATCGAGGCCAAACTTTGAATCTTGGCCATACCGACTAAGCATTTACCGGACCAAGTGAGGTTAATCTTGGAAATGGAGAAGATGAAAATTTGCAAGAAAATGGGATGGCCATACGGGACAGGATCGGAAGGTGGTGCTTTGGGTTCAGGATCGGAGGCCGGAGATGTTTGATTTTATTTAGTATTGTATTTTAAATTTTTAGGACTTTTTAAATCATGTGTTTAAATTATGCATTTTATTTTTTAGGACTTGTGATTTTTTTTATTTTGTTTTAATGAATAAAATGTTGTTTATGAATAAAATGTTGTAAACTTTTTAGAACACTGCACAGAATCCTCATTTTCAACATTCTCAATAACACTGTTTACCACACCCTATACTCTTAAGGTGGCTTGTGGTCAATTTAGGAGTTGCATTTGATATATATTAATTATTATTATCATTTATATTTATCGTTTTCACTACTTGAGGATATCAGTAAGATGTGAGATCCGAAATGCAACTGGAGAAATAGAGACATGCGATCCCAATCACTGATTTAATTATTTAAGTGATCAATGGTGCATATACGTAACACTGCATTTTACATGTACACTAAATTTTACGTAAAATGCAGCGTTATTAGATGCAAAGAATTTGAGCCGTTGATCATATAAACCAATTGTTGAGACCTTCTGCCTCTTCTTCCCCTAAAAATGTAAGTGTCAATCAAAACCTTACCCAGCCATAAAATGATCATCAACCAATTTAGAAAACAAAATAATGTTCTATATAATTAACCTTGTATTAAGAACCAATTTGTTACTCTGCATTTGGCAAGTTTTGAAATTCAGAATGATCAAGTATAATTAGCAGACATCAATTTGTTCTCATCAATCTGATCAGGAAATTTTTTCTGTTGTCATCAGAATATATAGGTTTTGGTACAAATCTCTATTTTATGAAAATTGAAAACGGTAGTCACAAACGTTATCATTAAACATCATGACATGTGTAATATATAGATTTGTATTCAGAACAAAATAATTAAGCTCCCTATATTTCCTGAATAATGATTAATATACGTTATATATATATATATATATATATATATATATATATATATATATATGCGCGCGCGCACGTCTGAAAAACTCTAATTTAAAATAGTATAAGTGGACTTTAATTAAGGTCAAAGGAATTATATTGGTACTTGGTAAACGGCAGACAACCAACACCAAAGTGGAGATAATGACAAATAATAAAACTTCAAGGGGGCAAATTGCATATTTTATTACAATAATGTAAGTCTCATCCTTCCACACTACACAAATTATACACACTTTTGCCACTCTTTCATCTCCTTAAATATATTTCAATAGTCAAACATTTTACGTGTTTTGACTTTTTCCAAATATTTAATCTCTCGTTAAGTAGACCTTATATAATTGATCAAAAAGTTAGACTTTGTATAAAACCATAAGTCTTCTCTACTATTCTAGCAATTAGCATCATTCAAGTCAAACCCAAAATTCATTATTCAATACTTTCCAATTTCTTCTAAAATTAGAATTTTAACAATGGGAGATGATCTTCGAAGAGATATCGAAGTTCCTAACTTTTTCGTGTGCCCAATTTCACTCGAGATCATGAAAGACCCCGTTACGCTCTCCACGGGGATCACATACGATCGAGATAGCATCGAAAAATGGTTGTTTTCTATGAAGAACGACGTTTGTCCCGTTACGAAACAGCTTGTTGTTGAGATCGAGCTCACACCGAACCACACACTTCGTCGATTAATCCAATCTTGGTGCACGATCAACGCATCATTCGGCGTTGAAAGATTCCCAACACCGAAACCACCAATCTCCAAAACCGATATCATTAAACTTCTCAAAGATTCAAAGTCTCCTCATCTACAAATGAAGAGTTTGAACAGATTGAAAACGATTGTTTTGGAGAACGAGAAGAATAAACGATTGATGGAATCAGTTGGAGTAGTTGAACATTTAACATCCATCTTAACTAACGTTTATGATCATGAAATCGTGATGACGTCATCATCGCCGGAAGTCAACGGAGCTGATGAAGTGTTAAGTATTTTTTACCACCTTAATCTGTCACAAATGGGTCTTAAATCTTTATTAGGAAGAACAGATGATTTCATTGAGATGTTAACACGCGTGATGCGATGCGCCTTTAGTTTCGAGTCACGTGCTTACGCCGTCATGCTACTAAAATCACTGTTTGAGGTAGCAGACCCCATGCAAGTGACATCCATAAACCCTAATTTCTTCAAAGAACTAGCACAAATCTTAATTGATCAAATCTCACAAAAAGCAACAAAAGCAACACTAAAGTTACTCATCAACATTTGTCCGTGGGGCCGGAATCGGATCAAAGCGGCCGAATCCGGGGTGGTTTCGGTGTTAATCGACATACTTTTGGATTGTACGGATAAAAGGGTATCCGAGATGATTATCAGTGTGCTGGATCAAATTTGTCAATGTGCAGAAGGGCGAGCGGAGTTATTGAAACATAGAGGTGGATTAGCCGTGATTTCAAAGAAGATTTTTAGGGTTTCGTTGGTGGCGAGCGAGCTGGCGGTCAGGATATTGTATTCGGTTGCGAAATTTTCAGGCGACCGAAATGTTGTGCAAGAAATGTTGGAGGTGGGAGTGGTGGGAAAACTTTGTTTGGTGATGCAAGTAAATTGTGAAAGGAAGATGAAGGAGAATGCATGGGAGATATTGAAAATGCATTCTAGGGTTTGGAAGAATTCCAGTTGTGTACCTTATCATTTGATGTTTTCATATCCATCTTAGGTTATAAGTTTTATAAAGCTAGTGTGTATGTCTTTAAAAAGACTACAATTTTGTTGATTACTAGATTTTTGTAGTAAATTTTATGAAATAAACGGAGGAAAATTGCAAAATCCCGTTTTGTTATACGAGAGTTTGGGAAGTTTTATAATTTAAATATCATTTTAAGTTGTATTACAGTTTACATAAGATATACTTTGAAAATTACTAGACGTTTTACAACTTCAATGCATATACTATAAATGTTTAGAGTTTGTCACATACAATAGTAAAAACTGTAAAATTTAAATGTAAAACTAGAAATTGTTCTCTATCCGTCCCAACATAAGTGTACTTCACGTTTCAATTTTAGTTAAAATTAAGCGTCCACAATAACATATTAACTTACCATTTAACCATCGATATACCCTTTTCAAAAATGGATATATATAAATCTATATAAAAAGTAAGAGTAAAAGTGTTATCTTATATAAGAGTAAAAGTGTTATCTTTAATACGGACAATATAATTTTTTAAACTGTATGAAAACTAATTGTGAATACTTATTTGGGATGGAGGTATAGAGTGAGGTTTAAATGAGAATGAAAATTTTTGTGAGAATTGATGAACCGATAAAAATGTGTCGTGTCACAAAACTCACTTTCCCTTACTTTTTTAAAAGTTAAATATCAAGAATGACTCATTGAATACTAGTCGTTAACCTGCGCAATGCGACGGGAACGTATTTAAAATCCTCTAAAAAATTAGTGAAATAGTATTTGAAAATTGATTTAAGATATACAGCTTAAATAATTAATATATATATATATATATATATATATATATATATATATGATGAACAACACTAACAACAACAAAAATCATAGGAAATTAAAATAAATCTACACAAAAGAAACATCTGGTTCCACAAGAAATTTAAATTGAGTCTAAAGTGATAATGAAAAAGATAGTTTAAAGCATGTACTATGGAAGAATTTGTCGGTCATAATCTGCTTTGTACAAAAGGTACCACACAAGAAAGAAACGGCTGATTGCACACGAAATTTAAATTGAGTCTAAATTTAAAGTGAGGGGTAATATGGAAAATTCTCATATCCCTCTACTAAGTCAATTAAGCCAAATCTTGAAATGCAGTAAAGGAGTAGAGATATAAATATTATAATGAATAAATATAGTTTCATTTAAATCAATTTAACAAGACAATATATCTCCATTAGTGTTGTTTACTTGTTCCAAATTAAATGAAAATACTACTGTATGACTTTTATATGATTTATTTTATTTCTAGAAAAAATGATGTATATTAGTATATACTATAAACATACAAATAAAAATAATTAAATGATTATGGAGTATATATATTTAATAAGCTTATGTGAAAATGAATATTAATTGCCTACTAAGAGTATTAAGTAAGGGGGGTAAGTGATAGTAATATTAGCGGGGTACATTCAGCGACATCCTTTTTAATATTATATGAGATAAACTTTGAAAATAAATTACCATCACATATATTTAAGTTACAAAAAGTGTTCATTTTGAGTGTTTTATCTTTTGTGATTTATTTCTATAGTTAAATGTATACAACACACGTACAATGTGACATAATATACGATTAACTTTTTCGAAGTTCGCATGCCATATACGGGTAATAACAATAAAAAAAAATTACTATATTTTGAAACAATAATTAAACTCTATATTAAACGCTCAAACTTTCAAAAAATCGAGTAAGCAAAAAACAGGGTGGGTCGAAGTCAAGCAAACTTAAGATTAAGGTAACGTCAAGATTAAAAATATTGTGATCCAAAAGTACTAGAAATACATACGTACTAGTGTACTACATGCAGTATTTTAGATTTGACATTACTTTATTTATTTAATATTCATACTTATTTCATTGCATATGTAACAGAACAAAAAGTAGTTAAACTAACGTAGCATTCAAGTGGGTATTAATTAATTAAAGTAAAAGCATACGCCAATTGCGAATTTGCCATGAGCACATGACGAAAATATTGGAGCACGTAATTCTTTACAATTTAAATCCAAAATTCTTTTATTTCTATTTATTTACTCCTATTTGATATTAAGATTATTCCTACTTTGGCGTTCTCAAAGCTTACCAACTAACATATGTCTATATTTTTCTTTCTTTCTTTTTCTCTATTTATCATTTTAGAACGACAAACTAATTATCATTTTAAAAGAAAAAAAAGAAAAAAAAAACTCTGCAATTAATATAAATACGATATACAAATACCACGATATCTACCCACTAGCTACCTTGACAGATGTTTGAACTTACGATCTAGAGTGTTGATATATACAACATTATTTATTTATATACCAAAACATGCATTGTAGTATTGTACAATACTACATCCTAATGCATTAAAGATGGTGTGGGAATCAAAAATGTGTTGTATTTATCACTACCCTACGATCTATGAGTTATTAGGTTCCTCTCACATCACTATAAAACATTTATTTTTACAATACATCAACGATATATACGTGCATGTTGACACATGATGCTATCTCGCATAATATTTACAGTAATGTTTGATGGGTTTCGTTAACGACAAATTAAATCTGTCATTAGTTTGTAAATGTATAATATATACTGTACTTTAACCAATATTCAGTTGATGTATAAATTTCGTTATGTCAATCTGAGTATATCAATGAATGTTTAAAAGCTTAATTGACAGTTTTTTAAAGTTCTCGTTATTATTTTTCTTTATTTATTTACTTGTATATATCATTTTTCTATAAAAAGAATGATATTATTATTATATGAAGTGGACGTCAACAAGTGGTCCAAGCCTAAAGTAATTAAGACCAGCGGCCCATCTTGAACTACCGACTATGTTGGTCTACGCCGGTGTTGAGAGTGGGTCCAAAACAGACCGAGCCTTATTCAAAAGAAAAGGATTAATTAAGACCCAACCAATTGGCTTTAGGCTTTAGCTAACAAGATTAGATCAATAGATCTTAGGACTTGGTTATAATATTAAAAAATAAGCACAATATGACCCAACTACTAATTAATCTGAAAATAACGTTATTCGAGATTGCATATCTAACCGTAATTGGAAAATAAGCCGATGAAGTTCATACATCGCGGCATCACGGTACCAAGTTTTAATTTATCAATTAAGTTCTTTAATTTTAGTAAATATTATAATAAGATCCCTAACTTACAAAAAAAATGATTTATTCAGTTACCCACTTACATATAATTAGAAATATAATTCTTTAATTTTAGTAAATATTATAATAAGATCCCTAACTTAAAAAAAACATTATCCAAATCAATCTTATTTTTTAATTTCTAATTCACCAAGTATGAATAATTTTTACTTGAAAAGATTAATATTGACTTTAAAAAATCATTTATTTTACTGATTTGGTTCCAGACTTTTTTAAATCTTTAATCTCCACTTAGATTAATCTGTACACATAAAGTAATATTATCATGTAGGGGTTTTTAATATTTGGTTTGCAACCGTTTAATCTAAAAACCGAACCGAATTAAAACCAAAAAAAACCCAAACCGAATTCAAATTCGGCCTTCGGTTCAGTTCCTGTTCGGTTTTGGTTTTTGAATTCGGTTTTTGGTTTGGTTTTCGGTTTTGAATTTTTGAATTCGGTTTAACCGAATTCAAAACCGAATTCAATTTAATAATATAATACATTATTAATATATGTTGTATATGTGTGATATTTAGAATTTCTAAACAAATATATTTACATTTAAATCTTAAATTTACTTCACGTCTTTCATTTTCAACTCTAGTAAAACCCTAATACACTAAAATTACGAGTCGAAACCGATTAACTATTAAAAAAAAATTAAAAAAATGCAATATTCGGTTTTTCGGTTTTAACCAAAACCGAACCGAATTCGATTTCTATTTCGGTTTCCAAATGTGAATTCGGTTTTCAGTTTTGCTCAAAAAAATTTCAAAACCAAACAACCCGAACCGAGGTAACCGAACCGATGAACATCCCTATTATCATGAAACCAATTACATGTTTAATATACGTATCAATTTACACACTTAGTTATTATAAACGGGTACTAAATACAAAATTTCATATTTCTGAAGTCAAGTATTATATAAAAATAAGCTAGTCAACATTTATCTCTAAGTTCATTACTCATTTAGCCTATAAACAAGACTCACTTGTAACACTTTAATAATAGAAATAATCTCTCTCTCCATCTATTACTTGTTATTCATAAACCAAAAATATTAAGAGAAAAGGGTGTGCCATTAAACAAAAAATAATAAATATGCAAACTTTATTAATCGATAAAAAAAGTCACGATTCTTTTTATATAATTATTATCCATAGACCATGTAAGTTGATCATCAGCAAACAAGAGCTAGTTTGTAGAGCTCAACCCCGAATCTCACTATTTGTAACTTACATGTTAGCAATGTTAAGACTAACACAGAACTAACGACACCTTATATGATTAATAAATTGTAATATTTTATATTTTTTTATTTTTTAACGCCGAACATCTTCTCAGCATTATATTGTTCATAGTTATATTACAAAAATTAATTAAAGGACCACTAACGCACTACCGGGGAAAACATTTGTGCCGTCAACGCCACCAATTTCTCCTAATTTAATACCTACAAATGCTCAATTCATTCATCCGCGAATGGATATCCTGCTAAGCCGATTATAGAAACAAAGATAGATGTTTAATACCGGACGTTCTGATTGTGCAGTAACTCGACAAGAGCAGCAACAACTCCTTTTCCTTCGATGTTAACGTCCATCTTGGGATCTTCGATCTTCTTTTTCAATAATCTATCAACTTCTCCTCGAAGTTTCTGCATAAAACCACCCAAAATAAAGATATTATGAACAATAACCCAAGAAAACAGAAAAGGGTGATAAATTGACAAAATAATCAAGTTGGCAGCTCCGATTCCAATACTTAATACTTATAAAACAGAAAAACGGTTGGAAAAATTGTCCAGAAGTACTGTAATTCAAACAAACAGATGTGGCTAAAATGAAGCAGTAAATTGGATCATTACTCACACATTTCCCAAACTGTATATTCACTGCATAAACCTTCCCAAATATATTACTTATATAATGATAATAAATAAAATTAATTTCTATTGAAATAAGATGATTTTTGTAATCATACTTCGGCACCCTAATTGCAGTTAATAGAACTTAAAAGTTGGACAAAAACTGTTTTGGGTCACCCACAATCATCCGTTTTGACCCCAACCATTTTAAGTTTTAACCATTACTCAACACAGCCCCATTTGCCACCTCTAATGAAATTATTAATTCTGTACCTTTAGTCCTTTACCAACCCTAGCACACATGGTTTTTGTATATCATATTTCAGCAACCTAATTGCAGATAATAGAATTATAAAGTTGGACAAAAACTGTTTTGGGTCACCCACAATCATCCGTTTTGACCCCAACCTTTTTAAGTTTTAACCATTACTCAACACAGCCCATTTTGCCACCTCTAATGAAATTATTAATTCTGTACCTTTATCAACCCTAGCACACTCTTGGACGCAGAAAACTGAAGGTAGCCATCGAGCATCTCGATACCATCTCCATTTTTGCTAGGAATGAGATTACCACCGAACATTAAAAGAGCATAATCTGATATGTTTGTGGAGTCTCGAATGTACACACTGCTGGTTTTCACTTTTTCACTATAAACCAAATAAGGAAGAGGAAAAAGATGAACACCAGCATTCACAGACGAAGGATGGATATCAACTTTTCCAACATCTTTGGTATAGAATGCGGTTCTTTTTCCCCTTCTTTTGCATTGAACCACATTTGGGTAGAGCCCGGCACAAAGTATTGCACAGACCATCTCCATGTCATCACTGTATTGGTTATAAACCTGAAAATGTGAGTAGAATGATCATCAAATATACAAACATAAACCAAGCGTTAAAAAATAATTCACAGGTGTTTTGGTTCGTTTTAAAAATTAGATGGAATAATTTTTTAAGTTTTTCTTATGCTAAAATTGTAAACATCGAAGACATCATGATAACATAAACTGGTAGTGGCAAAACCACAGGTCAAAGCGGGTAGAACACTACGGGTCAGTTTGGATTGGCCCTAAAAACTTCTGCCCAAATTTTTTGTATTTACTATATATCATTAGTTAGCGACGAGATTAGAAATTTAGAATTATTATACTTTATGAAACAATGCATCTTTAATAAAACGATATAATAGCCAATAGGTTTTATGATTTGAAATTACACTATGGGTTGACTTTCAACCTGATTTACCACTTCGAACCTCATAGTTTAATCACTTTTTTTTGTTTCACCTGTTTGACCCATTACAGATTTAAAGATATCCCAAATCAGCCCATTCATGGAAACTTACATTTGCACCCTTCGATTTATCTACAAAGCCAATATCAGAAAGCAGATCGAGAAACTGGAGCCTCATGTCCCCTATCATTTTCAAGGTCTGCAATGACAAGAAATTCTCCCAACAGAAAGTTTTTTCATTTCCAGACCGTTTTGCTTCCTTCCACCCTTCAAATGCTTTAAGAAGAGCTATATGGTCACTGCATAAACAGAATAAATTGAAATATGAGTTTCTAGATTGCTAAGAACTTATATTTAGTAAAAGTATCTACAATCTTTGACCTGCATGAATCACCAGCAAAGGATCTTTTCACTTCATCAGCTTCTTCCTTTCGATTAATAGGAAGGACAAATGGGCTGCGGGATGCAAGAGCTGCAGCAATGGTCAATGCCGGATTAACACATTGGAAAATTGACCCCATGAGAAGCATCTTTCCAATGTTTGGCTCCACTGGCAGAGTGCATAGATGACGTCCTGTTCAATTATGTAAATTTTCAAATTTAATAACCAATACCATAACATGGTGGCTTGAGGTAGCAAATTTGACCCATTTATTAGATATGTGTCAATTTAGATTATGTTTTCTCTTAGGGGTTAGATATTAAAACAGGTCGAAAGCCGCCCACGGCATATAATCATTTAAATGAAAATATAATATATTATTGAGATAATATAAACTGTGGTGATCATATTGGGCACACTAATTATTTAGTAAAAACAAAAAACTTTGGAAAAGGTGTTCCGGTTGACTTAACCCAACCCGGACCAAAATTACCCATTTGACAAGTTACCCAATCCGCTAACCCGTCAATTTTTCTATCACTGGTGGTGACAAACAAATGATATATATTGCATCATACCCAATGGAGTTAGCTCTTCTGTATCATCCAAAGCACCAATAGTCTTAAGAAGTTCAACAGCATTTTGAACCGAAAGTGCATCAGGAGGCTGAAGTGCCCTAGCCAGGAAAGATCCGATAGCTCCAAGTTGCAAGCTTTTTATCTGCAAGCATAACTCTTGCAACGGCGTTCGGAGAATTTCAGGTAGTTGATATTGGAGCATAGCATCATGCACCATTTTCGGATATAATCTGTAACACACTCCAGGCTGTACTCGACCAGCACGACCACGTCTCTGTCATTACCATCATGACATGATTAGAAACAAAAGAAAAACTTGGATAAATTTGATTAGAGGTGGCAAAATGGGTGGGGTGGACTGGTTAAGTGTGGGTCAAAACGGGTTCAGGTAGAAACGGGCTAGGTTGCATCGCACATGGTTAGTGAGCCATGTGAGCCAAACACAAATAAATAAATATTTAAATTATCTCATTAATAATAATTTAGGAAATTTTATATGCATATAGAATACACTTGAGGTGACTTTTCACTTTTGACCTGTTTGATCCATTTCCTCTCAAGCTATTTTTGTTTCATTTTACTTGTTTGCACAATTGGAGAATTCATAACCCGTATACACATTCATAAGTACATGGATTTGTATTTCATCTCTAAACTTCATGCACAATCATTTGTGGTAAGTAGGTAGACACCTGATGTGCAGAAGCTTTTGATATCCATGATGGTAGAAGACATGCCAGTTTGTTTAAAGCATCGTAACTAGTCTCCTTTGCTTTTCCACAGTCAACGACATAAACCACATCATCTATGGTTATACTACTCTCAGCAATATTGGTTGCTAAAACAACTTTCCTGCAGATAACATGAGTTGTCAGAATAGAAGAGGTTGGTATGAGCATATAGAATTAATACAATTGGTAATTGACAAACATCTAAAAGACAAATTAAAGTCTTAAGATATGCATAAACTTAAAAGTTGAAAAAGGCTACCTCATGCCTGAAGGAGGGCGATCAAATATTTCACGTTGGTTGATAGTAGGCATTGAACCATGAAGAGGAAGGACAAGACATTTTGTAGGATCACCAAGGATCTTGTTAGTCTTGACACTATCAAGCAGTTTTGAGATTTCATCCCAGCCAGTAAGAAATACCAAAATTGCCCCTGGACCTTCATGGCGACAGATATACTCAATGGTTGCTTCCACCTAAACAAAGTAAGATATACTCCTCAATCCAACGATTAATTGAATACATTCAGATGATATTTAACAAAATTTGGTTCATAAAATACTATCCAATAACAAATTACTAGTTTGTAAAATTGTAGCATCAATTCTAGCTTTTCTAACAAACCCTGTTATGTCGTTTCCAAACTCGTAATTTATGTGAACTAACAAAAGTATTTAACTAAAACTTTCCCAAGTATATGATTAAACAGAAGAAAACAAAGAGGGAATATAATCTCAGGTTGGTGTGTCACACAGTAAGTGCGTATGTGTGTGTGTGTGTCTGCTCGTGCGTGCATTTATGTGATTAGTAGGAGGATACGTACAAGGCCCAAGTCTATTTCTGAACCAGACCAAGCTTCAAGAGATTGTCTAGTATTTGCACTATAATTTTTGTATACAGAACTGATGTCCGCATCCTACAACAACAAAAGTTAAGTTCAATAAGGTTGGTAGCAGGTCATAAACACTAATTAGAAAGGAGGGGAAAAACCTGTATTACATATTCACTGGAATATGTAGACAAAATGCTACAGAGATTATAAAAGCATACCTCAAATTGTTCAGTTACGGGATCAATCTTAACCTCTTGCTGTCTCCTCCTCCTCCTTGAATAACCCTGAAAATTATCAGACTCCGATTTCACTACATATCGGGTTTTCTCCAACACATCTTCTAGAAATAGTTCTTGCACAGGAAATGTCAATCCCTGGTAATACAAATACAATGAATTGATTAATAAACGGAAGCCACAGCTATATATGTAACATAACGACAAAAAGTAATACCGGGATGTGAATGGTTGGGGCATTTCCAAAATATTTGGAGAACAAGTCAGCGTTGATAGTAGCACTCATTAATATAAGTCGCAGGTCTGGACGCTTTGGGAGAAGATCACGCAAAATTATTAAAAGAAAATCCTCATTCATCCCTCTTTCATGAATTTCATCAACTAACAAATGGCTGATTCCTGTTAAACTCGGGTCTTGAACCTGAAACCGCACACTATTCAAAACGGTGTATCACATTTGAAAACGACAATCTGAATAAAATAAACAATACCAGTTTTCGAAGCAACACTCCTGTTGTGCAGAACAATAATCTTGTTTGTTCAGAGCGTTTTGACTCCAAACGGATCTGATAACCAACAGATTCACCAAGGTTTTCACCCCTTTCATTGGATATTCGAGCAGCAACGGATATGGCGGATATACGGCGAGGTTGGGTGCATATAATATTGCAGTCAGAACCACGTAAGGATGATATTTCCTCCTCTAAAATGAACTGAGGAAGCTGTGTCGTTTTGCCGCACCCAGTTTCCCCAGAAACCACTAATACCTATATTGTCATTGAGAATTAAATATGAGTTTTTTAGTCGAGCAAAAAGAAGGAACATAATTCGATGCTTATAGTGGAAGCGGAAAAGGTTGATGAGAACCTGGTTTGCAGCAACAGCTTTTAGAAACTCAGATTTCATTTTGTGGGCAGGAAGCTTCTCTCTAAATGAATGCATTGCCTTAACACGATCTGTTTCCTACATGATTGTAAGTTATTAAACAAAAACAGAATATTTGTAATTTTTATGCAATGTATCAGAAAATAACTTGACACTACAATATAACAACTGTGGCAAGTTCGGGTGGTTTATCCTCGAATGGGTTGATTTGGATTGTGTTAAGTTTAACTTCAACTAATGAAATTCATCCGAAGTACATTTTACTATAATGTCTTATTCAGATATTTCCATTATTACTATAGAATATATATCTTTTGATATTAAGAGAAGTATTTTCAGTTACTCTTGTCCCATTCAACACATACTAGGAAATGACACATTTTAACCCGTCCTGTCCATTCGGCGACCTCTACAATATTGGTACCTTCTGTTTTTCCTGTCTGTCTTTAAGTTCAACATTAAGTGCCTTATTGGCACTACCCCTCTCCAAAGTTGACATGCCAGCTGTTTTATCTGATTCTCGGGGTAAGTTTTTGGCACTCTGACTGGAAGTACCAGAAATTTGATCAACTCTTTTGGTCCCTGTTGAGCTATCTAACAGATTCTCAACTCTTTTCTCGGTTTCTGTAGACATATGTATCTACAAAATAGATACGCAACGTATAAATATGCAATATAACCTCGTAAAAAGTAAACACACCCACGTGTATACAAACACTAGCTTGTCTGCCATACTCGTACCTCTTTCTGTGCAGACCCATGACGCTCATCAAGATCTGCACGGTAATTTGGTAATGGGACTTTGCTCACCACAAGTGCCTTTCCTTTGTTATATGCATGGCTTTCTTTCCACAAAGAAAAAGCAAAATCAACATACCATAAAGCATTAAGTTTTTTTACAAAAAACAAACTCAACTACTCAATGTACTCTAAGTGATCCATACTTAGACTACATACAACACTTCCAAAGGATTCTTTTCGACTATCTAACAATCTACCACTATCATGCATCTTTTACCACCCCACCCCCTAGTGTTACAACAATCGGCCACAAAGCAAACTGTGAAAAGTATCGCACCTATAGTAATAGAAATTTTGAAACATACATATAGACCTGTAAACGCACCGAACGTTCAGCAAACATTTCGTGAAACGTTCGAAGGGAAGTTTGTTTTCACGAAGGGATGTTTGTTTATGTTTGTTTGCTTAGTTAGACGAACGAACACAAACATAAATTTTTTCGTTCGTTTAGTTAAATGAACGAACACGAACATATATATGTTCTTTCAACTACATTTGTGAACGTACGTTAAGGTCCGTTCGTATTATTTTATATACATTTATGTAAACTATAAAGCTTCATGTAAAAGTACAAACCTATTATATACATTACTTTATTTTATTTATCTGAATTATCTTACATAAATAATTTAAGTTACATATCTTTCTCGACAAAAATATTTCATATTAGCATTGTTTTTTATATAAGTTATTTCGTACATTAACCTTGTGACAATGCATTAGTTTATATATTCGTTCGCTTGCGTTCGTATGAACATAAATATTTTCTTAATGAATGAACATGAAGAAGAAAATCCGTTCGTGTTCATTCGTTTGTTCGGTAAAACACTAAAACCTTAATGAACAAACACAAATATGCTCCATTCATATTCATTCGGTTCATTTACAGGCCTACATATGAAATAAAAGATAACGTGTGGTACTTACAAATAAAGCCCTAGCTGATATGCCATATCAGAAACAGTTTGTTGATCACCTCTATTGAAATAATGCTTTATTACCAACTCTACCTCTCCTCCCCTCTTCATTTCCTCCATCTTTCCCCACCAATGATTCTTATCAAACACCTCAACCTGAAACACATATATACTGTAAACATACAGTAAAAACGACAAGAACACTCAAATTTTTTATATTCAAATCATACAGATAGCCGAATTTACGAAGGTGACATTTTGATATCTCATTTACACATAAGCACATTGATGCATTTATGCAGAATTTCATATGAACCGAAAAATATACATGCACATAATTCAACATATATGTGCATCTCAATTACACTAGGAATATGCACGAATCAAAAGTCGTAAATTTGATGAATTTAGTGCTTCAAATTGTTACAGTATTAAACACTTCAACAAGGATACAATAATATAATATACTTTACATTTTTTCAACTTATATAATTTATATTATGCTTAGTGCTCACAGTTATGAGAATGTTCACAGTTTTTTGTCATCAATATATATAATTAACTTCCATATCAATCAACTTAAACCAGCTACACCAGTTTATGCATATATCAGAAATGCAAAACCCTAGGAACAATAATAACAAAAGTTCAGATATAAAACATGTAAAGTATAAAAATTAATAATAGTAATTAACCTCAGGTTGCATTTGTTTGAGGCGTTCAGCACGCCAAACAGGGTCCCACCATCGTTGCTCACCTCTTCCACCACCGCCGCCGGCGCCGCCACGGCGACCTCCGCCGCGACCTCCGGCACCGCGACCGCCGCGTTGAGAATTAGGGCGGTAAGACATGGAATTGGGTTTAGAGGAAGGATAGGAAGCGAAGGCGATGGTTTTGGTTGGGAAATAGTGGAAGTGATGATTAGTGACGAAATGCGGACGACGAAAAGGTAAATGGAAGTGAAAGTGTAGTTGTAGTCGCATCGCACTTGTTATTATTATTATCTTGGTTGGGCAAATGGTATGTTTCTCGAGTTATTGAATTTTTTTAAAAAAAAATGGATATAGAAGAAGAATAATGAAAATAATTATATTATACTTTTAATTTTGTCGTTATTGTTTTTTGTGTTTATAGGGATTTGATAGAAAAACAAATAAATGCTACGTGATATCAATTTAGACATAATTTTTCATTTATCAAAATCTTATTGGCTTCTGAAAATAATTATATTAGTATATTTTTAATTTTGTTGTTATTATATTTGTTGTTGTTATTATATTTGTGTTTAGAGAGTAGTTGTACTCCCAGTCTCTAGTCAAGAAATCTATCTATCTATTTCTAATAAAAAATGGGTTTTGCTGATGTCATGAAGCTGATTTGTCAAGTAATGAGGTAGGTTTTCATGCTGACGTGTCATGCTGTGGTTAAAAGGGTGATGTCATCAATACATCATAATTTCTAATTTCATATTTTAATGAATTAACCCCATTAATATATCACGATTTTAATACACTCATTTTTTTAGCTAAAACATTAATTTAAATAGATTATTTTTTGTTTTTTCCTATGCTAATTTACTGCTTCTTTTATTATCATTAATTGTGTTTTAGCACGCTAAATCGTTGGATTGGTGGCTTCATGCACGCCACATTTAATTTCTCTGTTGAGGTTGGAAACTAAATCGTTTTTTTCCCCCACTTATAACGTAAGACCTTACAACATCCCCAAAACCCACCTCTCATACTAATTTCATTCCAGGTTAATTTCCCACTACATTTCTGCAATAATGGAAAACGAAGCTTATGATTTCATTCTAGATCTTGACACTGTTAAGGATTCTTGGAAACTGAAAGTGCGCATTCTGAGTTTGTCCAGATCCACTTTCCAACTTGATTTCATCGTGATGGATGAAAGGGTACAATCAATTTTTTTGTTTTTCATAACCTAAGTTATATACATATTTTTCTAATGAATCCGTCATCCAGGGTGACAAGATACATGCTACTGTGAAAAAGGTAATAGTTCCATCGTTCGAGAATGTCTTGCAAGAAGGTGCTGTTGTCATGCTCAGTAAATTTGGTGTTGGTGCTAACTCATGCAAATATTCAGTTCTTAGACACGGATATAAGCTTAACTTCTATTGTTGCACTTATGTTAAGAGAGTTGTAGGCTTCAATGGTCCCATGTATGGATTCGAGTTCTTACCTTTCAATGATGTGTTCCACCATTTGGGTGATCAAAATCTTCCTGTTGGTATGTATTTTATTTGTATTCTTTTCCTTTTGATTAAACATTCATTTAAAAGTATCCTGCATCTGACTTAATTATATTAAACTGTTTACCACATAGATGTCATTGGATGCGTTGTTAACTGCGGTGACCTTGATGTTTACGACAAAGGATCTGCTGAAGAAGGGAAGCGTATCACACTTGATCTGGAGGATGTGCAGTATGTTCACTGTTCATTAAACTGTTATTGCATCCCTTTAGTTACTATCATTATACTTTGAGAATTTAATTTCCTTTTTTTATTATTGTAGTGTTTTGAGGTTGAAATGCACTTTGTGGGATGCTTATGCACAGCAATTTCATGACTATATTGCTGCTAATAAGCCTGGACATCATGTTGTCTTAATTGTTCAGTTTGGTAGACTAAGAGACTGGAAAGGTATATCCAATAATTCTTAATATGTTGTGATGATTTTGTTTCTTCTGTTTCAACATTCTTAACACCTTATTATAACTCTTTTCCAAGCGTTCCATGTATTCATAATAACCTCATCTGCACTAAACTATACCTTGATGCTCAATTTCCTGAAGTAACTGATTTCAGAAATCATTTTATTGCAAGAGTTGGTACCACGTCTTCTTCTCAAGCTGGCAGTCATCTATCAAGTTAGAGAGTTTATTCTAACCGTGAAGAATTCCTTAACAGGACTAAGAGAATGACAATTGATGAGATTGTTGATGCTCCAGAGGTATTTTATGTTACCATGTTAACTATCTAATTCTATATTATATACATATATGTAACACCCCTAAATTTACTATTTAGCGAAAGCACACTTGGGGTGCTACTAATCAATAATCAAAGCACATAAGATATATAATGAACGACCACTATATGCGTCGTTTTACAATTGTATTTGATTAAACAAAAGCTTACATCAAAAGTGTAGTTTACATTAACTCAGTTCCTGGATTGAGAGATTTACATACATAATTAATTTATACAAAATATAATAATGCAGCTAAATCTCTGAATGTTTTGCATGATGACTCGAGCTAATGATATCCTGAGGGGCAGTCCAACCTACTGCTGAGTACCTGTGATACATGCTAAAATGGGTCAAGGAAACGCTGGTGAGCTCACAGGTTTGTATGTCAAAACATATTGAATGAACCGCAAGATCTACTTGAATTGAAAGTGCAATTAAGCAAATTAAAAGTTACACAGTCATGAGCACATGGTCTGAGCTTAACTCGAGGGGTCAGGATCCACATTCAAGGACTTGATCGAGGTGCCTCCCACGAGTGCCTAATCTACACTCGTCTGAACAAATATTAGTACATCGGTTTACCCAGTTAGTGCTTGCTAACCCGGACGAGGAGGGTTAACCCTATATGGTACCATATACTAATATTCACGCTACAATGTATTACCAAACTATGCTGATGGAGGGCTTTGAAATGATTAGTGAAAATAACTCATGTAGTATTGGAAAAGTTTGTACTTGCGCTCACATGTTAGAAATGAGCAATGAATCACACCCCTGAGTGAAAAAACAGTAAAAAGAGGGGCTATGAGACTCACTTGAGTCTGTTGCGTTTAATCCAATAAACGTAAGTTGCTTAGCCAAGCAAGGAGATGTCCGTAGACCGTTAACCTGAGGGTGTCCATGACGCGCGATGGTTAATAAATAAGTAGGTATCTCGCAAGATCACCTATGCTAGTTGATCACACAACAAGTAATGTCCAAATTACATTTGGTTTGATTGTTTGTTTGTCTGCGTTTCGAAAATGTGTACGGCCCGGTGGTGACGGTTTTGTAATAATAATCTCAACTATTATTATTATTATACTTCGATTGTTATATACTTATAAAAGTACATGTATATCGTGTACGAGTGTCATCGTATAAAGTTTTGTGGTAGTAAGCATTCAACACTTAGTGTGAAAAGCATTTTTGAGTCCTGGTTGACGGGGGTCCGGGGGCAGCGCCCCTGGTAGCGGGGTCCAAGGGGTGGCAACCCCTGGCGGGGTCCAAGGGGCAGAGCCCCTAACTGGGGTCGAGCTGCCATGTCAGCTTGGAAAATTTTTATTTCTACTATATTGCTTTACTAAAAACGCATTCGAAATTCAAATTCGGAGTAAAAATCAAGTGGTCAAATTTAGTCCCGACACTTAGTGAAAATCTGTGTTTTCTAGGTTCTGTTTTCTGCAATATTAGGTGCGACATAAAGTGTAGTTTTGCAGGTCATGACTGCGACATTGATCATGGCGTCGATAAGTGCGACATCCGTAATTTAATGCGACATAGGGTGTTGTGTCGCTACATGCGACGTTGTTCGTTCTTGCGGCGTAGGGATCAGTGTCGCTATATGTGACGATAGCAATTTAATGCGACTTTGTGACCGATGTCGCACCATGCGACGTCGTGGTATGTGTGGCGACATAGAGGATGATGTCGCAATTGGCCTGGGCCAAAAGCGACATCAGGGTCTGATACGATTTCGGTGGCCGGAAACATGGTCGGACAACTTTGTTTTGGCCTGAACTTTTACCCAACCCTTATGTGGACATTATAAGCTTAGATAAACAACATTTATGAAAAAAAAAGTAAAATCTAAGAGTTTTCGACAATTATCGGAATCTTACAAATCGTCACGCGAGAATTTCGAAAAGATGGATGTGTAGAGCTCAACGTGGTGAATCTTTTTTTCCAAATGGGTCTTGCGATTCGAGTTCATTTTATGGTGGTTACGGGTGGTGGATGTGGCGGTGGTGGTTGGTGGTTTTTGGAGTGAAAATGGAGAGAGTTTGAGTAGAGAGAGAGTGTGTAAGTGAGAAATGAGAAAGGAGGGGAAGAGTCGGGGGTGTTGGGCCGGTTTGGGGAGGCCTCCACTGTGTGGCCTCTCCAACTTTTTAATCCCCTATATTTGCGCTCCGTGTGGTGTTCGTTTTCCGATCGTTTAAACGTTAAATAATTATTTTATGTGTTTAAATATACGTTTTAAAATACTAATAATTACTCGACATTTTTGTTAAAGTATTTAATCAAATACTTTGTAGTTGAGTTATAAAATATAACTGAGTTCTATTTCGGTTTGTTCACGCGTTTAACATTTTAAATCGCGTAGACGTCATTTGTACGATACAAACTGTAAACGGAATATTATCAAAATAATATTCCGGATATAATAGTGTTATCAAATAATGTTATATTATGTAATAAAATAGTTCACCAACGTCTGTATTAATAGAACCGAATTACATTCGATTGAAAGCGCACGGTTTAGCCAAGTCACGTAATTGTACATATTCAACAATATATATTAATTGATACATTAATTAGCCTAACACGGAACTAATTACATGTATTATAGATGATTAGGCACTAATTCCTAGTCCTAATTTGACGGGTGTCACAATATACAAATCTATTACTAAGTCTAATATTTTGATTTCAAATAGCCTGTTGTATGTGTTTTGCTGGCTACAATAACTGCTATCGAGGAGCAGCATGGTTGGTTTTATGTTGCATGTCGCAAGTGTAAAAAGAAGGTGTTAAAGAAATCTGACGTTATCGATGTTGATGCAATTGATGATGGTGAAACAAAAGTTGATAATGAAGTTGGTAAACTCTATTGTCCTAAATGCAAAGAGTTGACATCAAGTGTATTTCCTTTAAAAACATCATTTAAATATAAGTACAAGTTTGTACAACAAGTCTTATTAAAAAAATCTTGATTTTGTACAGTTTTAAAGTTCAAGTTAGAGTACAAGATGGTTCTGGTACGACATCTTTTGTCATGTTTGATCGCGATGTTACCAAGTTGCTATACAAGCAAGCATATGAAATTCGTGAGACGCAGGTAAGTAGTAGTCTTCAAAACTTTTTAATTATTCAACATCATGTAATGATATTGTTAACATCTAATTATTAATTTTCTATTCTTTACATTAGATTCAGAGCGGAGATGAGGATTCATTCCCCGATAATTTTGAAACTCTGATAAATAAGAGGCTGCTCTTCAAGGTTGAGGTTTCAAAATACAACGTAGACATGGGTTATCAAGTGTACACAGTTCTGAAGGTTTCAAACGACCCTAATTTAATGGCTGATTTTGCTAACAATGATCCTGATGATCAGGTTAAGTTTATATTCAGCAATATTTATAAAATAATTTTTTGGGAAATTTATAAAACTGATTGTTTAGGGATGACATTTTAGGATGAAAATCAAGGTGATTCTAAGAAACATGATGATACTTCTATTGGATTTACTGTTAATAAGGTGTAAATCTTATTTAAAACTCTTTAACTTAAATATTAAGTTTTTTTTACTATATTGTTTTTTCTTACTATAGGTTTTTTGTGGTTTATTTGAAGGATGTTGTATCTTTTACCGATGATTCATCAACAACAGCCGATGGTGAGAGGGAAACTGCTGCAAGTCCTCTGAAGCGTCCAATTGATAGCACTGACAAGGATGACCTTGAGAATTCATGTAGCAAGAAGAAGGTTGTTGTTGCTGTTAAAATTGAGAAGCCATGATGATTTATATTTCATCTATTAGTTTATGAAGTTTGTTTAAGACTGTTTGTTTTGGATGTTGTGGTTCGAGGGTTTTTTCCTTTATGTTTCAGTACTCTTTAAATCATGGCGCTTTTGGTATTTTCAATCTATTCTAAAAGTTTTCGAAGTTTGTTTTAGACAAAAAAAAAAATCTTATTATGGTATGAGGATTTTTCACTCTATGACTGACTAATCTTAAAATTATGGCTTTTGGTATTTTCATTGTATTCCAAAAGTTTATGTTGGATATATAATCACTTATGAACTTCATTTGCTATTGAAAATGTCTTATTAATTATTACTTTATTTTTTGCTTTGCTATGTAATTTTCATGTTGTGCATACAAAGTGATGTACAATGATTCCTTGCACACTAAATCTTCATAATATGTTTTACAGACTTGAACCTAAACTTATATTCTTAAAGTTTTTTTAAAATTACTATAATTAGTTTCATTAAAACCTTAAATTATTAAAAGTTACTTAAGTTCATATAAACCATCTATAATGGTCCAATGTACTCTTCAATATAATTTGAATTTCCCACTTCTTTGACACCAACCCAATTAAATATACACTCTAACTTCATCCCACAGCCCAATTTGACCTACCAACTAAACGGTTTTTCATGTTCACTTTTACTTACACTTTGAGTATTTTGTACATTTTTGTTTATTTAATTGATTTATTTACTGTTAATTAAATATACAAGTTCTAGAATTTCAGACACATATTTATATGCTCATACAGAGTGTAACATTTTTATTAATTAAAGTAAATCTAAAACTTTAAGCTATTAATAAAACTTTTTATCTTCCAAAAATTAATCATTTCAAGCAATTGAAGTTTTAATCATAAAAGAAAAAGACGGCTATTAATAATAACCTGTATCTTGGGTAGCCAAATAATCGTTTCGTATTCCAAAATCCATTTAATTTCTTTTGTCTCAAAAAGGCTCAAAAAGGATGTAGCAATCATTTTTTTTAACGGCAAACTACCTACAACCACCACAAATATTTACAATTCACCACTGCCTCAAGTGAGGCTTGAACCCTCAACCTCTAGCAATCATTATTAATTTTCAAAATAATAAGCTTCATGCTGTTAGAATTGAAAAATTTTCCCTCCAAATTTTTAATTACCAATACTTTCATATATAAGACCTTTGTCGATGTCCTTTTTTTGGGACAATGAACATTTATCCACCTGTTTTTTAAAATCTCCAAAATGTTTCGTTACATCAGCAAAGAAGCTAGAGATCATCGTCTTTCAAATTATTAGAAAGAAAAAACAAAACATTTCGGAATATGGTAAAGATAAAGAGAACGCATCAAATTCTCAAATGTCAATAGCTACTGTAAAAGTATGTTGTATTTCCAATTTTCAGAATTTGGAAGAGGTAGTTAATAAAATTTGCATATTTTTTGTATACTTTATAATTATCAGAAATTACTATCATTTTACTCATTTTCAAATATTTTATGTTTTATTATGCTTACTATTGATTACAGTTACTAATGAACCTCAACAAGAGAACGTTACTTCTACAGAATTTCCCGCATAAAAAGATGCTTCGAGGATTCCATTTTTTGATTTATCAAATCGTAAGTTTCTTTTTACATTGAAAATTTGATTACTTTTCTGCAACTTAAATCATCGTCTATTTAAGAAATCCTCTCCCTTATGATAATATGAATGTTCTCTAATTTTTGCAAATACTGAGTAGTACTATCACACACTCAAAAGCATGCTAATGAGTGGTTCAAGAAAAATATATATACTAATTTTATGGTAACAATACCCTAGTTTCTCTCTCTCTTAAGGCGATTTCCGGTGGCCTTTAATTGAGACTTCCGACACATTAACTTCACCTTAAACCTTCCCTAAAATCCACAGTTTCTTCAATGATTCCATCTCCTAATATGTCTGAAATGAATAATCGTCCCCCTGATCCACCTGATCGATCTGAATCTGATAAGTTCCAATCACCTATGCAGTGTGTGAGTGATTCTATTCCGGTGACTGTTACTACTCCGGTGACTGTTACTACTCCGGTAGCTGGTAATATTCTGGTGTCAAATCTGAGCCCTGCTCAATTTAGAGCTCATTTGAGAGCTGCTAAGCGTGAATCTATTGATAAGGAAACATCTCAGGGTAGTTCTGTAGCTAATTCTCAATCTGTGGAACAGAGGAAAGTTGGAAGGCCTAGAAAACGGAAGCAGAAGGTAAAGAAGGGTGCTAATGTGCAAGGGTATTCTGATCCTGATAATGAGCCTAAGAAGACTAAGCCTCCGTCTGATATTCCTAAATTGCAGTTTAGTAATGGTATGGCTAATACTACTGTTCCATTGGTGGTTGATTTATCTTTTTCTGAATTGCAAAATGAGGGTATATCTAAATCAATTGATGAAATGAGAATGGAACCTGTTGTCATGGCTAGTAATGATAATATGAATACTGAAATGCATGGTTATATTGACTCTATGGGAAAGTTAAGTGAGCAGTTTGAGTTTAAGGCTAAAGGTAAGAATGATATTGTGGTTGAGAGTATTAATGGTGTCAAGATTGATAATGCAAGTGTAATTGATTTGGGACAAGATGATAATGGTTCTGATATAGCTATGAGTTCTGAACAACATGTTGGTGATAAGATAACTGATATGGGCATGGAGCAGGTTGGTGCAAATGGTAAGTGTCATGATGGTCAACATGTGATGGAGTCACAAGTGCAGGGTGTAAAAGATCAGCAGAATCAACAAGATTTCACTGTTAAACCAAATGTGGGTAGTGCTAGGCAAAATGCTTGGTCAAGTACTAGAGTATCCTTTGCTGAACTGTTGAAGAAGTCTAATAAAGATGATGAGGTCAAGATGGAATTTATTCCTCCTGTTAGGATGCCAGATGGAAAAAAGAGAGTGCAGTTTACTGTTGAAGAGGTTAAGAAGGGTGGGAGTCATTTTCTACTTCAATTATATGGGTACTTCATTGGTACCTCTATGGATTATCAGGTTGTCAATTCTAACTTGAAGAGGATGTGGCGTGTTTATGACATTAAAGAAATAACAAAAACTGCAGCTGGATTTTATTTGTTCAAGTTCAAGAGTGAGCAGGGTATGAAAGCTGTCATTGAAAGAGGACCATGGTTTGTGGAGGGTGTTCCTATTTTTCTTAATCAATGGGAACCTGGAGTATGGTTGGAGAAAATTGAACCTAAGCAGGTGCCTATATGGGTATGTATTCATAATATACCTCTTGAGCTTTGGAATGGGAAAGGTATTAGTAAGTTGGCTAGTAGTATAGGCAAGCCAATAATGATGGATAAGGCCACAATGGATAGGTGTGTTACTAAATCTGGTAGGCTTGGATATGCTAGAGTTTTAATTGATGTGATGGCTGATGATGAATTGCCTAGATCTGTTGAATTTGAGTACCCAGCTTTTGGCCAGTTTCAGGCTAAGGTTGGTGTATTAGAGGTAACATATAACTGGAAACCTGCATTATGTACTTATTGTAATGTCTTTGGTCATAGTTTTAAGGCATGTAAAGTTAGACCATGTACTGAGGAAGAGCAGACTGAAAAGGTGTTGAAAGAAGCACTTAATGTGACAAGTGAGAATCACAAGAAGGGGGACCAGGGTAATGAAGACAAAGAGGAGTATAAAATTGTTGGTAGGAGGAACAGGGTTGTGGATAGATTGAATCTTAATTGGAGGCAAAGTTTGAATGGCAATAGGGCAATGCAAGGGGGAGGAAATCAAGCTATGGGGCAGAAGGGATATAATGTACCATATAATCAACAGCAGCAGGGTAAGGGTGGTTTGCCATTTAAGGGTAGTATTTTTACTAGAATCAGAAATGCTCAACAACATGTTGGGCAAGTTAAGAGTGATTACAATCAGGTTCATCAGCAGAAGGATGTGGGTATGCAAAAGAATGACAAGTCTTTGAATGATCATATAGGTACAAGCTTTAATGTTGCAGCCACAAGTGTTAGTAGGGGTAAAAATGCTGATCAACAGGCTGCTGTATATAGAATGGTAAAGGATAACAGAAGTAGTCATGTATCAATGGAAAAAGAGAACTCTAAGGGTGTGGATAATAAAGCTAAGAATAGTGATATTCAAGTGTCTAATATGTATAGTGTTTTGGGAGAAGAGGATAATGATGCAGACATGAATGCTTCTGATAATGAGGGTGACTGGGACACTGAGCTTGGCATGTACACTTTTCAACAGCAGGCTGTAACAGCTTATCTGGAATTGAAAAAGTACCCTGATAAAGATGTTAGGAAAGAGTGGACTGCTGCCCAATTGGAATACTGGATTGACAAGTGTCCAGAGTTTGGAATGGACCCGAGTTTTGTTAATGATGATGATGTGGCTTCACAATCTGATGGGGCTGCTGTATTTATGAGTTTGGAAGATCCTGATGGTGTTACTTTGCAGCAGGGAATTGAAGGTAACACTCCTCCTGTTATTTCTTAATGGATGTCAAACTTATGACTTGGAATGTTAGAGGTATCACTAATATCTCTAACCAAAATCAAGTTAAAAATTTTATGAATGAGGGTCAGTTTAGTATATGTGGTCTTATTGAAACTCATGTTAGTAAGAGGAATTTGGCAAGAATTGGTAATAATATGTTTGGACTGTGGGATTGGGTGTCTAATAGTGCTCAATGTATTGGTGGTACTAGGATCATGTTAGGATGGGATCCTAATACTTTAAATATTATGGTCCTTGAGATGCATGCTCAAGCTATTCATTGTTATATTGAACCAGTTAATGGTCAAAATGGTTTCTACTATTCAATTGTGTATGGGCATCATACTTGTATTCCTAGGAGACAACTTTGGCAGAGTTTAAAAATGCATCATAAATCTGTTAAGAACCTGCCCTGGTTAGTTGTAGGTGATTTTAATGATACATTGGATCCTAGTGAACACTCTGCTGGGTCATCTCGAATAACTAGGAGTATGAATGATTTTATGGAATGTGTTAGTGAAGTTGAAATTGATGATTTAAGTATGTCTGGCTTAAGATTTACTTGGAATCAGAAACCTGGAAAGGTTGATGGGGTCTTGAAGAAGCTTGATAGAGCTATGGGGAATGATAAGTTTATGAGTAAGTTCCCTAATGCTAAGGTTTATTTCCATCCTTTTGTACACTCTGATCACACTCCTATTATTGTTTCACTTCCTAGTATCCAAAAGGCTAAACCCAAGCCTTTTAAGTTTGCTAACTTTTTAACTAGTAAGCCTGCATTTCTGCCATTGGTGAAGGAGATTTGGAAGGTGAATGTGAATGGATATTCCATGTTTCAGCTTGTTACTAAATTGAAGATGTTGAAAAAGCCTATCAGAAAGCTGAGTTACTGTCAGGGTAATTTGTTTTTGAATGTTAAAAGACTTAAGGAGGAATTAGTTAGGATCCAAGTGGAGGTGGAAAAAGATCCTACAAATAAGGAGGTGAGATTGAATGAAGCTGCTGCTATTAAAGCTTATAAAGAAGCTATCTCTGATGAGGAGTTGTTTTTGAAGCAGAAATCTAAGGTTGAATGGTTGAGTGAGGGAGATCATAACTCTAAGTATTTTCATAGATCTGTCAAAGAAAGGAGGAATAGGAATAGGATAGAATCTGTTGAAGATATGAATGGGGTGAGATACTATGGTAAACAGGCTGCTGAACAGTTTGCCTTGCATTTTAGAAATGTCTTGGGGTATAATAAAGTTGTGCAACCTATTCATGATCCTGACATGTTGTTTACAAGGAAGATTCCTGTTGCTGCTGCAAATCACATGGTCAGGTATGTTTCTGATGATGAAATTAAAAGTGCAATGTTTGATATAGCTGATGACAAAGCTCCTGGCCCAGATGGTTTTTCTTCTAAATTTTTTAAAGCTTCATGGAATACTGTGGGTCCTGAGGTATGTAAAGCTGTTAGGGACTTTTTTCAAAATGGCAAATTGTTAAAAGAAATCAATGCAACTGTCATTGCTCTTGTTCCTAAGCTTGGTAATCCTCAAAAAGTTTCTGATTTCAGGCCTATTGCATGTTGTAATGTAATTTATAAGTGCATTAGTAAGGTGATCACTAATAGGATTAAGGGTGTGATAGATGAGATTGTTGATGAGAACCAAAGTGCCTTCATTCCAGGGAGGCAAATTAGTGATAATATACTTTTATCTCAAGAATTATTAAGGAATTATCATGGGAAAAGGATAAAAGGGCCTGCTAAGTGTGCTTTCAAAGTTGACATTCAAAAGGCTTATGATACTGTTGAGTGGGTGTTTTTGAGAAGCTGTCTTCAAGCTTATGGATTTCACCCTTGCATGGTGATGTGGATTATGAATTGTGTCACCTCCACTTCTTTTACAATTAATGTAAATGGTGATCACATTGGGTATTTCCAGGGTGCTAGGGGCTTAAGGCAAGGGGATCCTATGTCCCCTTATTTGTTTACTTTGGTTATGGAGGTTTTAACCTTGCTCATTAAAAGACATGTTGAAGCTGATGATGAGTTTACTTATCATTGGAGGTGTGAGGAAATTGAGCTCACACACCTCTGTTTTGCTGATGATTTGCTGTTGTTTTGCAATGCTGATATTAATTCAGTAAAAGTGTTGAAAAGAGCTTTGGATGAATTTAGTTCTATTTCTGGATTAGTTGCTAATCTAGAAAAGAGTACTACATTTTTTGGAAATGTTAAAAAGTCTGTTCAAAGACAAATTTTGCAGGTTATGCCTTTTGGTGTAGGGCAGTTACCAGTGAGGTATTTAGGGGTGCCTTTGTTGTCAACTAGGCTAAAGCAGAATGATTGTTGTAGGTTGATTGATAATGTTAAGCAGAGGTTGACTAACTGGAAGAACAAAGCTCTATCTCTTGCTGGTAGGCTACAATTAATAAATTCTGTGCTTGCATCTATGCAGATCTACTGGTCTTCAATGTTTATTCTGCCTAAAAGTATTTCTGGTGATATTGAGAGAATCATTAGAGGTTTTTTATGGTGTCAAGGAGAATATAAGAGAGGTAAGGCTAAGGTGAAGTGGACTGATGTATGTAAACTAAGGAAGAAAGGAGGTTTAGGGATCAAATCTCTTCATGAATGGAATATTGCTCTTGTTTGCAAGCATGTGTGGAATATTGTGAGTGATAAGAAATCCATTTGGGTAAGATGGATTAAAGCTGTTAGACTTAAGGAAAAGAATTTTTGGGTTTATAAATCTCCTGGCAATGTGTGTTGGAGCTGGAGGTGCATTATGAAATGCAGGAAGTTGATTAGAAAATTTATTGTTTATAGGCTTGGTAATGGGGAACTCACTTCGGCTTGGTTTGATAACTGGCACCCTGTAGGTCCTCTTGGATGTGTTATTACAAGTAGAGATATTTATGAATCTGAACTTAACTTAAATTCAAAAGTTTTAGATCTTGTGGTCAATGGAGAATGGTGCATTCCAGATGAATGGAGAACAAAATTTCCAAATTATTTTGACCTGCCTCCTCCTTTGTTAATTCCTGGCAGAAGAGATAGGGTGTTGTGGAGAACCAATAGTGGTAAGTCTGTTTTGTTCTCTGTGGGTATTGCATGGCATGATTTGGTGACCCAGTATGATGATGTTCCTTGGGCAAAGCTTGTTTGGTTTTCCCAATGTATCCCTAGGCACTCATTCATAACTTGGGTTGCTATAAATCATAAGTTGAGAACACATGATAGATATGTGAGTAGCATGGTACAGGATGATCTTAGATGTGTGTTCTGCAAAAGAGTTCAGGATAGTCACCCTCATTTGTTTTTTGAATGTGAATGGCCAAGATGGTTATGGACTAAGATGAAGGATTTGTGCAGGTTGGAGCTGGCCCCTGATACATGGACTGACATTATTGAATATGTTCTAAGTAGACCTGTTAATAAGTCTATTTGGAGTGTTATTCAAAGAATTGTGTTGGGGGCTGTGGTTTATTTTGTTTGGCAGGAAAGAAATCTAAGGTTGTTTCAAAATAAATCAAGATCTAGAGAGCAGGTATTTGACATCATCAAGAGCTTGATCAGATGTAGGCTTATGGGGCTTAAAGTCAAGAAAAATAATCAGACTATGGCTGCTGCTTTACTTTGGAATGTGGAGTTGAATTATGGAAATCAGAGGCATGCTGATGGTAGTTCACTTAATCCTATACAATGATTGATAATAATAATGTTTTTGGGTGGATGGGTTGGGATGAAGGTATAAGGGGTGTATGGGTAGACATGTTCTCATATGGTAGGATTTGTCTTTGTTTGTTGTGGGTGTCAAAGCCTTTCCTTTATTATAACCATGAGTATGAGTTGAGTCTTTATGTGCTTGAGAATAGCTGTATGAGAACATGGTTAGGTTATGTGGAGGTAAAAAATGATGTGCTGGAGGTTAGCACTTTAGTTAATCCCTTGGATGTTATAAGGTGGTGTATATTTTTTCATTCTTTACTTTATTTTACTCCTTTTCAATTTCCTAAACTTGCTCATGTTAGGACTGCTAATGAGATAAGCCATGTTTTGTTAAAACTGCTTGATGTAAAGTGTAGTGGGAGTGCTTTATGGCTGAAATGCAGGCAAGAGTTAATGATACATAACATGGGCTTGATCTATTGGCTAGCTGGTGAGGAGTGTTTTTATGTCAAGAGTCTGTCTTGTTCTCATGGGGTGGATGGGTATAAAGGTGTTATAAGGTGGAGTTGGGTAGTGTCTGCAGCTTTCTTTTTTTGGTATATATATGGCTTTGTTCAGTTTAAAACTTTCAGGTCTGTATATTTTCACAGGCTTGAATGTATTTGGATTAAATGTCATTTAAATGGTAGCTGCATAGGACTGGAGACGTTGGTTATAGTGCAGGGGTATGGCACTTTCATCTTTTTTAATGGTGATATAAGGTTGGAAAACTCTCACTTTTTCCATAATACTCTTGTTGAGCGTGTTCTATCTTTTGAAGATGAGATGGCAATGAGTATATTAAAACTGGCTGTTAGGAAATGTAGTAGAAGAATTTCCTATATTATGGTTGTTTGGCAGCGGTTAAGGATGTATACTCATGTGTCAGGCTACCATTATTATAATCATTCTTCAATTTTGAATGATTTGAGGATTCTATATCAATCTTTGAATCCTTGTGCGTGTGTCTGTGTCTCTGCTAAATGTTATATATGGAGGTCTGAGCTTGCTGAGGAAAGATGGTTTATTATGGCTTTATTTCATGGGTGGAGCAGGTATGGGTATTGGTTTGATTGGTGTAAATTTGCTATGTTGAGATTCTGGAAATTAAATGTGAAAGTGGTTATGCATTGGAGCATGGATAGTGTTGGATTTTTGACTGCAAGAAATGGAGTATTTTTTGAAGTTGGTATAAGTGGGACTAGGATGGGTCTAGTGTCTGGGGGTCAACTTATGAACTGGTATAATTGCAAGGAGCAAGGAATGGATGATAGAAGTTGCTCAAGTTTGACTTTTTGTAGTCAAAATATTTTTGGATATATGTTGACTGGTACATATTTATCTGCTGGGTGTTTATTAATGCATGGTATGGGGATGTTTGATTTGGATGTAGCTTATGGATCTGATATGATTAAAGCAGTTGTTAGAAATGAAGTGTATATTGAGTGTATGCACATTAGGGTGCCTTTGTTATATCAACTTTGTAGAGCTTGTGAGTTGGAAGGATATCTTTGGTTCATATGGTGCAGGTTTGACTTTTATAGGTCAAAATTCAATGGGTATGGAATGATGGACTTGAAAGCAATATTAGTAAAGGATATGTTGGATTGGGCTAAGCTGCAAATGAGGCAGTGTGATCATGGGCTTATGAATTGTACATATGCTATTAAAGCTGGAATGGGCCGGATTAAAGGGAATTGTGTGTTGGGCTGGAAGGGATTAATGAAGAAAGGAATCAGAAGACTTCAGAGTTATTCTTTTAAGTCCATTTTTGTTAAGAGTCATTGGTGGTTTTTTTGTAATTCATTTGCTTTGGGCTTAATAGATGTCATAGGTTTTTTTGTGTATGTTTGGGATGTACATTAATATGCATCCTTTGATACGCCCAAAGCTCAAATTGTTTGTAAATATTTAGTTTTATTAATATAGTTTGCCGGGGTTTGTAAATACTTAAATATTAAGTTTTTTTTACTATATTGTTTTTTCTTACTATAGGTTTTTTGTGGTTTATTTGAAGGATGTTGTATCTTTTACCGATGATTCATCAACAACAGCCGATGGTGAGAGGGAAACTGCTGCAAGTCCTCTGAAGCGTCCAATTGATAGCACTGACAAGGATGACCTTGAGAATTCATGTAGCAAGAAGAAGGTTGTTGTTGCTGTTAAAATTGAGAAGCCATGATGATTTATATTTCATCTATTAGTTTATGAAGTTTGTTTAAGACTGTTTGTTTTGGATGTTGTGGTTCGAGGGTTTTTTCCTTTATGTTTCAGTACTCTTTAAATCATGGCGCTTTTGGTATTTTCAATCTATTCTAAAAGTTTTCGAAGTTTGTTTTAGACAAAAAAAAAAATCTTATTATGGTATGAGGATTTTTCACTCTATGACTGACTAATCTTAAAATTATGGCTTTTGGTATTTTCATTGTATTCCAAAAGTTTATGTTGGATATATAATCACTTATGAACTTCATTTGCTATTGAAAATGTCTTATTAATTATTACTTTATTTTTTGCTTTGCTATGTAATTTTCATGTTGTGCATACAAAGTGATGTACAATGATTCCTTGCACACTAAATCTTCATAATATGTTTTACAGACTTGAACCTAAACTTATATTCTTAAAGTTTTTTTAAAATTACTATAATTAGTTTCATTAAAACCTTAAATTATTAAAAGTTACTTAAGTTCATATAAACCATCTATAATGGTCCAATGTACTCTTCAATATAATTTGAATTTCCCACTTCTTTGACACCAACCCAATTAAATATACACTCTAACTTCATCCCACAGCCCAATTTGACCTACCAACTAAACGGTTTTTCATGTTCACTTTTACTTACACTTTGAGTATTTTGTACATTTTTGTTTATTTAATTGATTTATTTACTGTTAATTAAATATACAAGTTCTAGAATTTCAGACACATATTTATATGCTCATACAGAGTGTAACATTTTTATTAATTAAAGTAAATCTAAAACTTTAAGCTATTAATAAAACTTTTTATCTTCCAAAAATTAATCATTTCAAGCAATTGAAGTTTTAATCATAAAAGAAAAAGACGGCTATTAATAATAACCTGTATCTTGGGTAGCCAAATAATCGTTTCGTATTCCAAAATCCCTTTAATTTCTTTTGTCTCAAAAAGGCTCAAAAAGGATGTAGCAATCATTTTTTTTTAACGGCAAACTACCTACAACCACCACAAATATTTACAATTCACCACTGCCTCAAGTGAGGCTTGAACCCTCAACCTCTAGCAATCATTATTAATTTTCAAAATAATAAGCTTCATGCTGTTAGAATTGAAAAATTTTCCCTCCAAATTTTTAATTACCAATACTTTCATATATAAGACCTTTGTCGATGTCCTTTTTTTGGGACAATGAACATTTATCCACCTGTTTTTTAAAATCTCCAAAATGTTTCGTTACATCAGCAAAGAAGCTAGAGATCATCGTCTTTCAAATTATTAGAAAGAAAAAACAAAACATTTCGGAATATGGTAAAGATAAAGAGAACGCATCAAATTCTCAAATGTCAATAGCTACTGTAAAAGTATGTTGTATTTCCAATTTTCAGAATTTGGAAGAGGTAGTTAATAAAATTTGCATATTTTTTGTATACTTTATAATTATCAGAAATTACTATCATTTTACTCATTTTCAAATATTTTATGTTTTATTATGCTTACTATTGATTACAGTTACTAATGAACCTCAACAAGAGAACGTTACTTCTACAGAATTTCCCGCATAAAAAGATGCTTCGAGGATTCCATTTTTTGATTTATCAAATCGTAAGTTTCTTTTTACATTGAAAATTTGATTACTTTTCTGCAACTTAAATCATCGTCTATTTAAGAAATCCTCTCCCTTATGATAATATGAATGTTCTCTGATTTTTGCAAATACTGAGTAGTACTATCACACACTCAAAAGCATGCTAATGAGTGGTTCAAGAAAAATATATATGCTTATCAAATCAGTTGCAACCTATAACAACGCCAATTTCTCCACATCCAACGGTTAATACAACTTCCCACTCTTGCTACGAAGCTAGGCAGAAAAGACTTGCTATTGTTTCTGGAAAAAAAAGTAGGAAAGATGAGACACTCCGTTCTACCGGAAAAAACAGAGAAAAGATTCCGTCGCAAGTGTACCTTTTGGATATACTGAATGTGAGTCGCCAATTATATGTTATGTACTTAACTAATTTTTAAGCATTTTAAAAGTATTAGTTTGTGTAAACATTCAATAAGTAACAATTTCATATACTACAGTTTTGTTATATTCCAACGCCATCAACCAATCTGATGTTCATTGGAAATCATATACAGCAACCCCTAATGTTTATATGACTCCAACTACTCCTTTTAATAGGAATGATACTGCAGTTGGTCATTTAAATAATAAGCACAAATAATCAAAGACTAACTATGATGCTTTAGGTATAAAAATCTTATTAACATATAAGTCGTGTATTATATTCAAATAATTAATAATTTTTCATAATAATCACAGGTCTTGTTACTCCTATTTCTGTTTTGACTAGAGAGATATTTTTATCCGGATCCACCTTATCTGTTGATGGTTTAAGTAACTAAGTTTTTTAACTTTTTGCTATTAGATTAGTCTTTTTTCTTTTATAATTTTGATATATAATTCATTAATTTTTTTCCCAGATATGCGTGATACACAAGTGTTGAATTCCACTTTGTCATTTGGATCTGATGATATTAATTTATCGAGTTAATTACACCGATCGTCCCTGTGGTTTGCACTGAATTACACCGATCGTCCCTATATTTGAGAAATTACACCGATCATCCCTATATTTGAGAAATTACACCGATCGTCCCTGTGGTTTGCACTGAATTACATCGATCATCCCTAAGTTTGAGAAATTACATTGATCATCCCTGTAGTTTACATTGAATTACACCGATAGTCCCTACATTTGCTCTTGTGGTAGGGACCATCGCCGTTGAGTTTTGCAAAAGTCAGGGACGATCGGTGTAATTTCTCAAATGTAGGGATGATCGATGTAATTAAGTGCAAACCACAAGGACGATCGGTGTAATTTCTTAAACATAGGGACGATAGGTGTAATTCAGTGCAAACCACAGGGACGATCGGTGTAATTAACTCTAATTTATCTTCTACCAATCTTCACGTTCTGCCAATAAAAACCCGTTAAACGTAACAATAAGTGTAGATCAAGATTGAATGTAGTTTCCGAAGTTCCCTCAATTTAGTATCCTTCTATTGAAATTCCAGGAGACGATCACTAACCTCATCCGGCTTCTGTTAGGAAGTTCTTTGGTATTTCTAAAGGTAAAATCGAATTCTAAGATGTTATGTGTAGTTTGTACAATATTTCTTATTTATTAGTAATAATAATATATTTATTTTACCATTTAATCTTATCTACAATTGAGGTCAAATAATTACATCGCTTTTCCACTATCAAGTCATTTCATAAGTCAGTGTTCAAACAATTATATTTATTTTACCATTTAAAAAGATATAAACTAATATTCCTACAGAAAGTACTCCCAAAAAGGAATAGGTCTAATGTAAAGCAATTTTTTTTAGTATTTTATATTGAGTACACATTGAAATGTCACATCTGCAAAAGTTTAAAAACATTACGTATACATAAATATAGTAAAGACATTTTTTCCTATATTAGGACATTTTTCCCGAATATTATATTTGGATTTTAATTTGTCCCTAAATTGTTAACACCTTTTTATAGACTTTTTTGTAAAAGTAAAAAGGTTTGTCCTTTTGTAGAACAAAACTGTTTTTCTTATTGGGGAAACAAACAACTTTAAAATTAGGTCTTTTGACCTATTACCTCTCACATCTTAGCCAACTACTCTTTCTATATTTAAATGTTATCTTCCATGAACCAAATTATTATCATCAGTTTTTTCATTATAAAACTATCTATAATTTTGTTTTTCTCTGCCCACGAAATTTGTTTTTTCAATGTCTTTTCTTCGTTGCAAATTTTACATCTCAAAATCATTCAAGATTTTCAAGGCATATTGCATGAAAGTTATGGGAATTGACAAATAATGCGTCGCTGACCTAATTGAAAATGTCTCTGCAGAAGTAAACCAAGAAATGTAAAAAATGGAGAAGGTTGAAAGTATCTTGGCGCTCATTGATGCTTTGATGAATCAAAAATACTTATTAACCAACTTGAAAAATGTTGGGACATGTTATTGTGACAACAGATCTAGCTTGTAATAGGACTAGTGATAATTGTAATCAACTTTGTAAATTGGTTTTGAATTGTAATGAAAAATATTGGTTGGTAAACATATTAGAGTTAAATATTAAATGCTGAAATATGTTGACCAAAAAGCTGACCATGACCTGCGATGCGAACTAAGTGAGTTCGCAGGGCAGGGCTGCAAAGCGAGTTGACTGAACTCGCTGGGCCAAGCTGGGCTACGAACCGAGTCGGTTCGCAGAGCCCATCAGCTGCGAGCTGAGTCGAATATATATATATATATATATATATATATATATATATATATATATATAATATAATTTGGTTTAAACCTAATCAACTTTTGCCATAATACCCATACGAATTTCTTGAGTTTCCAGAGCTATTCTAAGCATTCTAAGAGCTAGGTATTGATAGATTAACGTTAGTTTTAATCAATACAAAGATAAATAGTAATTGTTTTCACTAATACTTGTGAAACAAACCGTTTAAAATCCGTAAACTAGTATTAAGGTATTCTGCACCTTAATACCTAAAGATAACCTCGTTATCGATCCTAATACATACGGACTTACAATTGGTATCAGAGCCTACGGCTAGATACGCGTAGGTTTGAGGTTATTCGGGTAATAACGGTTGATTTAGGGTTGTTTGTACGTGATTTTTTTGCGTAAAAATGATCAAAATCAGTCCTTGGAAGTTTTTAGGTTAGTTTCCATCCGAAATCTTAGTATTTGGACGTTCAAAAGCCTAAAAATTTTGTTTTTAGGGTTTTCAGCCGATTCTGCAAACTGAGTTACGAAGCGAACTGAGTCTGCGAACTGAACTGAGTTGGCGAACTGAGTCTGCCTTGCGAACTGAGTTTGACCTATGAACTGAGTTTGGCTCTGCGAACTGAGTTTGACCTGCGAATTGAGTTCTGCTCTGCGAACTAAGTTTGTCCTGCGAGTTGAGTTTTCTGCGAACTGAACTTACTGATTTTTTAGTGATTTTTAAATCTTTGGGATTTGCAAAAATGTCTGACATAAGTAAGATGATTGAGATGGAACATGAGGTTGGAAAGTCTAATGTTCCACCTAAATTGCTCCGACTTGAAGACTACTAAGGATGGAAAGACAGGTTCGAATCACACTGTCGATTCCATGATTTATCAATTTGGATGTGCATCAAGAACGGGTATACCGCATCTACTGCTAAAGTTAGTAATAAAACTGTGGCTCTTGCTTATAATCAGATGAGTGATCAAGAAAAAAAAGATTATGAAGTTGAAAATAAAGCTCACTCTTCAATTAAGATGAGTCTTCCAAAAGAAATCGATCATCAGTTGAAGTCTTTTCATACGGCTAAAGAACTATGGGAAGCTCTAGAGAAAAGATATGATGGAAGTCCTCAGGTTAAGGCAGGAAGGTGTAATCTCTTGAAGAAACAATTCATAGTCTTCAAAGATATAAAAGGTGAAGATCTTGATACATATACCACCAGATACTACCATCTGTTAAGTGAGTTAGATGACCATGACATTTCCTATACTAATACGGAGAAGACTGACAAGTTTATTGAGGGTCTGCCATCGAAATGGGAAATGTATGGAGTTATGCTCAAGGATAACGATGAACGTTATGCTGTGTGACACCCGACAAATTAGGGCTAGTTATTAGTTCCTAATCATCTGTTAATACATGTAATTAGTGCTAGATTAGGCTAATTGTATGTATATATATATATATATTGGAATATATATACACGTACGTGATTATGTTCAATCGTTCATTTTCATATCGGGCGGATCCCAATACATTAATACGGACGCTGGTGAACTCAATTTATCAAATAATATGAAATTATTTGATAAACATACTTATTTCCAAATATTATTGCGATAATATTTCATAAACATTTCGTATCACATATAATGCTCAGAAATGACCAAAAACGCGTAAAACGCGCCCGACAAATGAAATAAAATCCAAATTATATTTTATAATTCATTCTTAAGTATTTGATAAAATACTTCGAGTAAAAATATTACGTTTTCACGCATACGAATAAATCGTTTAAAAACGTTACGTGAGTCATATAAACGTACAAATACGCAACGAACGCGCAAACCGAGACCCGACAACATTTTAACAACCTAAAATAAAGTATTTAGGATAATACTTTCAACAAAAATATCGAGATTTAAATCATCATTCAAACACGCGTATTAAAGCGCATAACAATAATGAAACGTTCAGACGATCGGGTAAACGACCGCAGGACTTAATATAACTTTGGGAAATTAAAAGTTGACCAAGACACCCTGTGGGACCCACGAAAATCTGCTGATTTTCTCACCCAAGAACACATCCCATACCTCTCTTATTGTTGACTATACCACCTACATCAGCACCATACTTGTCCTTCACACTCCCTCACTCACTTTACCCACACTTCCCCCAACCCTCTCCTCTCTCTCTCCCTTGAGAAATTCCGGCAGCCACCTCCACCATAGAACCCCCACACTTCCACCAAGAAACACCACCTTAAAACACCTCCATTCGCAACGCGAGTTGAAGAAGAAACGATCACCACAACGTGGGCATCATTTCCACCTTTTTCGTTTCCTTCAACGACTAGTAAGGAACTCAAACCTTTCTTTGAAAATACTTTTAATAACTTTATTTATATGTTATGTTGCTCACTTAACTATACTATATCCAAATAACATGTGGAAACTCGTTTTTGATACACATATATACAAGTATCATAATCTGTCCAGAAAAGTCCCCTCACCAAAACATCCATAACTTAGGTTCTAGGTCGAGTTAGAATATGAATCTTACACTGAAATTTCCGTGTGAATGTCCTCTACAAAAAGTTCTTCTTTATCCTTTTCCAAAAATCTACGTATTTTTGTGTAGAGCTCAATCTTTTGGCTGTAGCTGTTCTTGGACCAAAACCGACCACCTTTCATGATTATTTTTGTTAAAAATAGTAAATGAATATATAAAAATACCATAAAGTGCAGTTTTACACTAGACATATAGGAGAACATTTATGATTTTTAGTTAGGCTTGATTCGGTTTAGAAGTTGGTTAAATCGAGAGACTTGTCGAGTTAAGATCTAGAAAAACAAAGTGTCGGGACTGTTCTTGCCATTTCACAAAATCCGACAATCCCTATTGTCGCAAAAATTAGTCTGTCAATCCTTATTATCGCATGAATGAAATCCGTGAATATCATTAACGCACAAACAAAGTCCGTGAATACCATTATCGCTTAAACGAAATCCGTGAATATCATTATCGCATGAACAGTGTCCGTGAATTACCATTGTCGCATGAACAGTGTCCGAGAATACCATAGTCGCATACCCTATTGTCGGAATCGATTGTTGGATTAATTGTGGCCTTTGACTTCCTTTGACTCACGGACTAAATGGATTATTGGATTCATTTGGACTGTAGGACTCACTTTTGGAAAATTTCACTTTTATAATTCTAAGTTTCGAGACTCTGCACTTTCGGACCATAGAAATTGTCACACACACACACACACACACACACACACACATATATATATATATATATATATATATATGTATATACATATACCTTAGTAAACCCTAAAGCTTAAACGCCGAGAACAATAATATGACAAGAGTATTATGAACCAACTTGACATAAGACAACTAAAATGATATTTGCGAAACATTATTATTACAAACTGTCACCAACGGGCCGTACATATTTTCAAAAACTCAAACTAATCAATCAAACAACCAAATTATTTGGACATTACTAGTTGGATGAACAACTAGCATGGACGGTCTTTTGAGACGTCTACATATACTTATAACCTTGCGCGTTGTAAACGCCCGGCAGGTTACAGTCTTTGGACATCTCATTGTACACCATCATTATTTGCTATTACAAACGAATCAGACTCAGGTGAGTCTCATAGCCCCTCATTTTACTGTTTTTAACCCAGGGGTGGGAATACATACTCGTTTTGTTTTACATGCAGACATGAGTACTAAACCTCGATATATACTGCATGAGTTGTTTTGCTAATCATTTAAAGCCCTCCACTACATAGTTTGTTTATATGGATTTAGCACGATTGTTAGTGTATGGTACCATATGGGATTGACAATCCCCGTCCGGGTTAGCACGCACTAACTGGTCAAACGGACACATTAGCATTTATTCATACGAGTATAGATTAGGCACTCGCAGGGAGGCACCCTCGCTCAGGCACTTGGTTGTGATCCTGACACCTCAGTTAAGCTCAAACTATGGGCTCATGGCAGTGATATACATCTATTTTATTTTCTTGATTGCAAATCATTATATTAAATCTCATGGTTCACACATCATGTTTATCTATATAAACCTGTGAGCTCACCAGCTTTTAGCTGACATTTTAGTATGTATTCTTAGGTACTCAACAGTAGTAGATCTGCTCAGGATTATTAGCTCGAGTCGCATACAGACACCAGGAGATTCCCCTGCATTTCTACATTTTGTAAACTAGATATGCCTTAGAATCTCTAAACATTAATTACGAGCTTTTGTAAACATTATTACATTGTAAACTTTTATAATATCAATGTAAGCAGTAAACGACGCATATAGAGTCGTTCACTTTATCTTATGTGCTTGTGATATTTGATTAGTCGCGCCCCGACCCGATTCGCTTCAGCACAGTAAATTTGGGGGTGCGACATGCTGCTATGTCATTAGAGCAGGCTATTGATAAGCTCCGCGGATATGATTTCACAAAGAAATCGAGAGATACTGATCAGGTACAGGATCCTGGGCTTTATCATGGAAAATCTACTCTCTCGAATAGTTCGTCTAGTTCGACCACAGCTTTACTGGTTGGTGATACTGGAGAAACTGGTGAAATGATATGAAGACTTATGCTTTATAACTTCATCTGGAGGTGAAGCAAAAAGCAAGACAACTGGGAAGTCAACTCAAGAGCATCGTTGACTTTGGTTGACCGCTACGAACTGAACTTCGACTCGCAATTGCTTCTTCGAAGTGAGCTGAATCTGTTGACTTTGGTTGACTGCTGTGAATTGACCTTAAACTGCTTTAAAATTTAACTCGTGCTTCGATTTGAGAACTTTATGTTTACAAATAATTACGAGTTATGTTTATTTAATTAACTTGAATTTTAGAAGTTAATTATTTGTTATACGTTTATACTTAAGAACTTACGTTTATAAGTTAACTACGTATAATATATGAACTTTTGGGTTATTTCATATCGAAAGTCTTCCGACTCATAGCGTAGTTGAGCGGCGTGTCCCGATTGTTGTCGGCGGTATGATAACTTAAATTTTGCTTATAACTAACGAACTTTATATAATTTAAAGAATATAATTGAAAAGTTAAGTATTCTTAATTGTTCAATTAATTTTCCATAAATTAAGTTATTAGTTAATAGTAGACTTAGATCTTTGATGACCTTTTGATCATAATACGTTGGGGTTTAAATTAACTAATGTTTGTTAGGTTAAGCTAATTGCCGTTCGTGTAATTTCTGATCACAGATATGGCTGCTAGAACTTTTGCGTCTACTCACAATATTCTGGAGAGTTTGGACGTAAATGAGCGCGGTGCTAAGCGCTTTACTAAGATTTTGACGTATTTGGATAGATCGAGGATCAGATATGCCATTACGGAGTCCCCACCTATATCTCAGAGCATATTGACCCAGTTCTGGGACAATATCGAGTGTGATGTTGCGGCTAACTCTCCGGTGATTCGGATGAGGGTTAACCAACATCCGATTGTTTTCTCTGCTGATGATATTCGACAGATTTTGCGATTAGGTACTGTCGGGCAGGAAGCTGGTCCAGCTGTCTACTCTACGGATTTTATCGAAGGCGCTCTAGGCAGAATAGGATATTCAGGTCCTTAGAGAGGACGCCAATTTATCAAGGCGTTTGTTCTAGGACAGTGAAGATTTCTGTTCCATATTATTGTTACTATCTTTGGTAACAAAAAGGCAGGATATGATGAGCTGAGCCCTGAGCTGATGTCTGTTTTACTGTCCCTGGTTTACAACAAACCATACAGTTTCTCTTTTTATATTTCTAGCTCCTTTATTGGTCAGATTACTGGGGCAGTCAGAACAAAGTTTTTGCTCTATCCTCGATTCTGCATGCTTATTATCCGTCACAGGATTCCTGACCTTCCAGCTTTTGCGCCCGATCGGTATGTTGATAGGATTGGTCTGAGAATATACAATGCATGTTTTCAGAATTCTGCTAAGCGTCCTGATCACATCAAGCCGGAAGCTTGTGATCTTTTTGGATATCTTTTGGATGAGAATTATGTTACTCCGGCCAACAACGGTTGGATGGATGCAGGAGCTCAACCTCAAGCACCAGCACAGGAGCTGATTAAGGATGTTTTGATACAAGTTGGACAGCAGGAACAACATGTTATCCCTGAGATTGCAGCTCAGGTTGTGCAGGATGTACAGGGACATCAAGATGGACAGCGAGCGAGCAGCAAGCACCTACTCCTAGCGATTGAGGATTATCAACCTCAGGTACTTATTTTATACTTAAATATAATTATATTGAAACTTAGATGATAGAGATTAATATCTAATCATAAAAGTTTAAATATACTACATCACAGGAGGATACTGACCTAGAGGTTGTTAGACCTGAGGGAAATTTAAGGCACACTGGACCGGATGCTGGGACATCTGGTAGTTTGGGTAAAGAGGGTGCCACGACATCTGATTCTGATGATGTGGATACGGATGATGATACTGATCCTCGATACAGGTTTCCTACGGGTATTCCTTCTGGTATGATCAAGAAAGGATCGAGGGTATTCATGGATCCAGCCAACAAGGGCAAGAATAAAGCCGATGAGAAGGATCTTGATTATCTTTTGATCGATGAGGGTTCAGAGGATGAAGAGGACACACCTCTTGTGACATCACGCAGGAAGCGTATACGCTCTGCTACTACCCAATTAACTATTGGGGATTTGTCTCATCCCGGTAACTTTTTATACTTATAATTCTTTGTAGTATGCTGTAAATTCTACTCTAGAGACTGAGATAGATATTTTATATAATAGTTTCTAGGGAAAGACAGCCTGCTTAGGCTAAACCTAAGAGGCAACGATTGACTGCTACTGTGTCTGAGACCTCAGAGAAGGTTAGAGATACAAATTATGTTAATATTGCTTACTTAATAAGAGATTGGGACAGATTATTGTGTGACTTTTACTGATTTAAGTTACTTATAGGTGCCTGCTTCTACTACTCCTACTTCCCAGTTTCCGACTAACAAAGCTAGTCGTATTGCTTCGGGCTTGCTGAGTGATGCATTTGAACAGCTGGTTCAACAACAAGTACGATCTGAATCTGCACAGCCTGTTGCTCAGCCTGCACAGCCACCGGCGAAAGCTTCTGAATGGGTTTCCAGCTTGGAATCTCGCGTTCATACTCTCGAAGCTCAGCATGTGTGTGACACCCGACCAATTAGGGCTTGTGTTAGTGCCTAATCATTGTACTTATACATGTAATTAGTTATAATTAGGGCTAATTATGTGTATCACTATGTGTATCGATATCTGTTTAAATATATATATACACACGTATGCGTTTTGTTTAAATCGTAATTTTCACTACCGGATGGATATCCGATAAGGAAAATATGGACGTTGGTGACAAACTGTTAAAATAATGTGGAATTATCCAAACAAATATTATTTTCCTTAATATATTGTGAGAATATATTACATGTAGTAAATATCGTATAAAACACTCCGTACGCGACAAAAACGCGTGAAACGCGCCCGACACGCAAAGATAAACTCAAGTTATATTTTTATAACTCAAAACTAAGTATTTTAATGAAATACTTCAAGTAAAAATATCGCGATTACACGCGTACAATTATAACGTTTAAAAACGTTATACGGTTAATTAAAACGTAAAACGAACGGGTAAAAGGGCACCGCACACAACAAAACTTTAGGGAAACAAATTTACACACCACATGGGGTGGGACCCCTCTGATTCCTGCAGAAAAATGGTAAGAGTATGGCTTGCTATACTCTCCCCATCCTTCCTTGAATTATACTCAACATTACCACCATCACTCCTTCACACACCATACTTCCTCTATCACTCTCTACTCCTTCTCTCTCTCTATATCGGCTCTCTCTCTCTCTCTCTTTTCACTGAGTTCCAGCCCAAAAACAACCACCACATTCCACCATTAAGCCACCACAATCCGCCATATCACCGCGACGAAGATTTTCAAGAATACACGCGGAATCGAGCAGTCTACTCCTTCTTTCTTTTTCTTCTACTAAACAACCATTTTAAGAACTTCATTTCTCTTCTAAAGTACTTGATTTATGTTTATTTACATGTTTTAGTACTCCCTCGACTTGGATATGTCCAAAACATAAATCGAAACGCATTTTACAACTTGAAATGCTACTTTAACTTTCAGTCCAGAAAAAGGGTCAACTTCCATGATTTTTATAAAATTCATCTCTTAACTAAAATGGTCGCTTCTTAAGCCTAAAATGTAGCACGTGGTGTTAGCTTTCCAACGATGACTATTTAGTGACATATTGACCTCGTTTACTATTTTAAAATAATATTTCCGTTAAGGTGCGCATTACTGTTCCGGCGGACAGAAATATCTACCTCCTTCTCGAGACCATATCTTGAGTTCTATACCACTAAAACGTATGAGACTAGTGCCAAAACCTCAAATATTTTGTTAAATTGAAAAAGTTCTTCTTTGACCATTTCCATAAATGTCCTTATTTTCGTGTATAACTCGATCTTTGAACATATGACCGTTTTGGACCAAGTCTGACCACACCTTGAAACTAATTTTGTTTAAAATAGTAAATAAACATATAAATATACCATAAAGTTCAGAAATGAACTAGACACATATGAGGACATGTGTGATTTTTGGTTAGGTATAAATCGGAGTAGAAATGCTCCATATCGAAAGGCTTATCGAGTTGTAAACTTAAAGTAGTAACGAGATTATAACAAACAGTGGTAACGAGTTAATAAGCTAACAGTGGTAACGAGGTTATAAACTAACAGTGGTAACGAGTTTATAACAAACAGTGGTAACAAGTTAATAAACTAACAGTGGTAACGAGTTAATAAACTAACAGTGGTAACGAGGTTATAAACTAACAGTGGTAACGAGTTTATAACAAACAGTGGTAACGAGTTTATTAACTAACAGTGGTAACAAAGTATAACACTTGTATTCTAGAAAATCATTGATCCGACAATCCTTATTGTCGCATGAAACAAAAAAATTGAAAATACTTTTTATACCAAGCATTGAATACATACAATATCACGACATGCTCGATTTAACGTTAATAGCAAATAACTAACTTATGTATATGCTTTACAAGGTATACAAACACGATGAATTACATAATAATAATGTGTAAATTATTATTACCCCTCCGTCACCAACGGGACACACTTACTTACAAGATAATTTCAAACGTACAAACAAATGCTTTGACATTTCCTAGTTGAGTGGACAACTAGCATGGGTGATCCTTCGTGACACCAACATACTTACTTACTTACGACGTTGTGCGTTTCGAACGCCAGAAGGTTGCAGGGTTCGGAGAACCAACTCACGGACTTACATTCGGGGATACTTATTCGCTTAGACGAAAGTATCATACTTGCTTGACTCAGGTGAGTCTCATAGCCCCTTTTTAAATGCTTTTACCTAGGGGTGAGATACATGCTCGTTTTGTTTTACATGTGGACACAAGTACAAAACATCATCGTATGCTACATGAGTTGTTTTCATCTAATCAATTTAAAGTCCTCCATCATATAGTTTGTTAATATGATTTAGCGTGAATGTTAGTGTATGGTACCATATGGGATTGACAATCCCCGTCCGAGTTAGCAAGCACTAACCTGTCAAACGGACGCATTATCATTTGTTCAGTATGAGTGTTGATTAGGCACTCATAGGGAGGCACCTCGATCAGGTCCTTGAATGTGGATCCTGACCCCCTCAGTTAAGCTCAAACTATGGACTCATGGTTGCATGTACATTCATTATTTGTTTGATTACAAATCATTATATAAATCTTGTGGTTCATAAATCTCATTTACTCATATACACATGTGAGCTCACCAGCTTTTGTAGCTGACCTTTTAGCATGTTATCTCAGGTACTCAGCAGTAGGTTGGACTGCCCATCAGGATACTTTAGCTCGAGTCGCATGCAATCATAAAACATCAAGAGATTTCCTTGCATATCTATATTTTGTATAATTGGAAATGTACTATAATCTCTCAGGGTAATTATGTGAACTCAATATAATGTAAACGGTTTGTAAACTCTTATGTTATATTAATGTATTTTGTAAACGACGCATATAGAGTCGTTCATTATATATCTTATGTTCTTGATTATTGATTAGTTGCGCCCCGACCCGATTCGCTTCCGCAACCCGAATTATGGGGTGCGACAATGTGACTCTTTCCAAAGCTTTAACGACTCAGGGTCAGGCATACAATGACCTGTTAAAGGCACATAAGATGTTTATCAGAGATGTTGAGGATAACCAGAAAAAGCTTGATCGTCTTGAGAGATTACTTCTGAATCTATACAAGGACAAGCCATCTCAGGGGGAGATCTTGGCATATCATGAGTCGTGCAAGGAGGATGAGCTGAGGAAGAAGCAAAGAGATGACATAGATGATGATCCCAATGGTCCAAAAGATAGTGAACTGGCTGGTCCGCAAAGACTAGTGAGCAAGCTATGAGTCAGGGGGAGTATGCTATTGCTGGTGCTGGTGCAAGTGGAAGTGGAGTTGGAGAAGCTGGTGAGTAAACTACTAAATAGTTTGAGTAGTTATGATTTGTAATATTAAACTGATATACTTTTGTAATTTTAGATTGATTGTAATACTATTTATAATCTTTGAAAGATTAATGTTTTTGTAAGTATATAAGTTAAGTTGATATAATATTTAGACTTGAGATGTTTTATAACAAGTTAAAATTATATAAGATTAATAATTAGTTGTGATTATACGATTGAGATAAATAAGGAAATTCTTAGATTGATTAAGGGTAATCAATGAAAGGATTTATATTATTTTATCTAATTTGTGTTATTTTAAATGATTACAGAAAAGAATGTTGAAAGTGATTCTGATATTGAGATTATCGATGAGGTTGAAGTAGAAGTTGATTATGATCTAGAGGAAGGTGAATTTGTACCTCCTGAAGATTGGACTTCTATTACTGATTTTGGGTTAGTTGAAGGTGTTGATCTTGATGTTGATATTGATGAACATATCATAAACCATTCAAGGACTAATGTGGTTATTCAGAATGAAGAAGGAGAAAGAGTTATAGATTTGGATGAATATCTAAATGAGTCAACTGATTCTGATTCTGAAGAAAATCTTCCTGATAGTCATAAAGATAATCCAATGTTTAAGCCTTTGGAGAAGAAGAAAAAGGCAAAGACTTCGATAAGTTGATATTACTGGGAAACGTGTACCTAAGAAAGGTATAATTGGATGGTATTATGACGCAGATCTGAAGCTTTTGCAATCAAAAGATATGACGGACTTCAATATTTTGAACAAAAGCTTGCAGTCTTCAGTTCTTTACCAAGGTTTGAAATTCGAGACTTGGCTAGATTGGAGATGAAGAACCCTAGTAATGATCCTTATGGAAGGTATGTCAAAAAGATAATCAAGACTGAGGGTTGGTCAATGAAATTTGAACGTATTAAGCCAAGAGTTGGTAGGACTATCAAGTTAAAAGAAAGAAGTCAAAGAACAGGAAGACGATTGCGCAAAAAGATATATCCAACAGTTAAATGCGTGCAACAGATACCGTTAAAGCTTATGCCTCAGGATATTCTAGGAAATATGAAGAGATGCCATGTAGAAGCTGGAACTGGTGAAGCTGTGATTTTTGAAGCTGATGATGAAGTGGAAGATGGTGAGAGAGAACTTTTGAGAGTATATGATCATCGACACTTAGTGAATCTTTCCAAGAGTGACTTGTTGATGTTATACAAGAACATGATCACTGCTATTGAAGCATGGGGAGATTTAGGAAAATATTATCAGCTAATGGTTAAAACTTGCATTAAACTGAAGATGTATGCTGGAAGTAAAATTTACAAGTGATTATCAAAGACAACTTGAAGACATAGATGCTAGAGCTATTGTCAAGGGAGAGTCTGTTGGGACATATTATTGTAACAACAAATCTAGCTTGTAATAGAACTAGTGATAATTGTAATCAAGTTTGTAATTTGGTTTTGAATTTTAATGAAAAATATTGGTTGGTAAACATATTAGAGTTAAATATTAAATGCTGAAATATGTTGACCAAAAAGCTGACCATGACCTGCGATGCGAACTGTAACATCCTCCTTATTGGTCTGGTAATTCCTCTATTTAATTATTTTAGGAATTACCTGATATTATTTGTTTTACTGTGAAACTTAAATAAATAGGTCTCATGACTTATTGTGAATAGTAAACTATTAGTTGTTTTAAATTATTATAGATGACGGTAAAACAAAATACTATTTCTCGCAAATGGTATTTAAATTCCAGATAATAGATTTAGAATGGGTCTAAAATTATACCATTTAATATGTGGAGTCGATTGTGAACCGACCTTAATATCCATATGTATTCAAAAGTTTCCTTCACCTCCTTTCATTGCAAGAATTTGCAAATCTCATAAAATCATAACCAAACTAGTTTGTGTGATTCTGATTTCAAAACATCATCATCACCTCCATCTTATCACTTTCATCATCATCTTCATAAAAAAAAATGTTGATTTTCAAAGTTTTAATTGGGTTTTATAAGCATATGAATGATTTAGATGAAATTAAGGCTTGATATGTTGTTATTGGGTGTTATTTGAAGTTAGGAAAGTGTTAGAAACCATAGAACTGAGTTTTTGGAGTTTTGATTCGAAAAACTCATAACAGCAGCGAAGTTCGCAGTTCTTGGTTCGTCCTGCGAAATGAGTTTGGTTGCGAATTGAGATGTCGCGGTGCGAACCGAGATGTGCGAACTGAGATGCTGCGAATTGAGTTTTGCTGTGCGAACTGAGTCGCTGCGAAGCGAGTTGAATCACTGTGCGAACTGAGATTTATGCGTTGCGTACCGAAATGTTGCGAACCGAGATCACTGCGAACTGAGATTTTTAAAGTTTGTTTTGCAAATTTTGAAAACTCGGATTGGGTTGAAATTCGCATGGTCACTCGAAAACGGCCTAATGATCCAGGCTCTATTCTAAGAGCCTAGGCAGTTTTTGGCTATTCGGGGTCATCTAGGGGTCGAAAATGGCATTTTTCAATTTTTAAAAGTCATTTCGGGATTTTCTGAATTCATTTATGATTGAACATCTGTTTGCCTAGACTTCAGGGAATACCTGATTTAATAAATATGCTATGATGATGATTATAGAATGAGTTACTAACTTATATTTGATTTTCTGTTTCAGATCAACCTAAGACTCGGTGATATAAAAATACTGAGTGTGGAGACGTCAGAGGTATCGGTGAGTGGATTTGGAACTCATTGTTTGATTTAGTTGTAACTGTTTAGTTGCAACAAGTAATGTAGATTTGATTATTGACTATTTAGTTTGTGTTATTGATTATAAATCTACGTGCTATGTGGCCTCTGTGCACCAATGTATCGAGGTCAACGTGTTAGTTGGGCTAGTTGGTTATTGTGGGAATTACACAGGGTCTTGATTCATTTGTTGTGTGAAGAACATGTGTTTGATTATAATAACCATTAGCTATCGGTCTCGTCTGTTATGGCCATACAGATATGTAAGATAAGTGTTCTTGGAGAAACCCCGGGTATTATGATATCTCAAGAACCATCGATCCTCATTGAAAGAATACGTGTTTACGATTATTTGGTGTAAACAAGTAGTTATCTAAGTTGAATTGTGTGTGATTTATTCATTCACTTAGCTTTGTGCTAATCCCTCATATTACTTCCTCCAGGTTTTGTAAATTATGTGGGTGGTCAGGAAGTAATGCTTTAAAAGCAAGGGATGTTTGACTGCTCTGCGAACTCTGATATAGTTTTGTTATAAACTAAGTTTGGAATATTATAACATTCCGTTTTGTGTAATCCCTGTACAGTGGTTTACTAGCCTTAAACTATTGTGTGTTAATGATGTAAGCAAGGTATGTGCTTTATCGTGAATGCACAGTAATGATATATATATATTTTAAAATATACGCATCCGTCATAAATAATATATAATATTCCAGTATAGAATGAGGGGTGTTATACGAACTGAGTGAGTTCGCAGGGCAGGGCTACGAACCGAGTCAACTGAACTCGCTGGGCTAAGCTGGGCTCTGCGAACCGATCAGCTGCGAGCTAAGTCGAATATATATATATATATATATATAAAATTAGGTTTAAACCTAATTAACTTTTGCCATAATACCCATACGAATTTCTTGAGTTTCCAGAGCTATTCTAAGCATTCTAAGAGCTAGGTATTGATAGATTAACGTTAATTTTAATCAATACAAAGCTAAATAGTAATTGATTTCACTAATACTTGTGAAATAAACCGTTTACAATCCATAAACTAGTATTAAGGGATTCCGCACCTTAATACCTAAAGATAACCTCGTTATCGATCCTAATACATACGGACTTAAAAAAAAACTTCCTTTACAGGAGCTATGGATGATGCAAAGTGTGCTCTTGGAGAAATTTTAGCTTTTGAAGAAAGTTATCTTCATGCATTCGAATATTTGATTTTTTCCCTTGAACTAAGTAAGAAAGAAACACAATCCTTCATAGAAGGTGTAGGAAAAACCTAAATGGCTTAGATCGTACTGCTTTTGTACATCTCAATATCAAAAGTAACGAAAAATGGGTTATCATTTTTTTTTTTTGGTTTTCTCTTTCCAACTTTTAAGTATTAACATTTAATATGATCTTAAACAAAGTATTTAATATGTTATGAACTTCATTATATTTTTTTATATACCTAAATCAACATAATAATAACATTAAATCAATGTTACAAAATACACTAATTTTTACTCACAGATTTGTTTTACAATTAAATTTTCAATAAATAACCTTTAGGTGTTTTCTAAAGGAAAAACAATAATATTATTTGATAAAAAAAAATTCGTGTTTTTACGGGTCTTAAACTAGTTAAATCCCACTAAATCCTCAAGTAGTTGCTAACTGGATGCACATATCATACTCCACTACCCAACTATACATTTCGATTAATCACTATCATAATTCATTTTCAATCCAACACGAAATTAAGGTGATTGGAGAATGATATTTAATTATTCTCTCTAGCATACTAAATTCATGCTTTTTTCTCTATCTCTCATTAATCACTATCTTCTTAATTTCTTTTAAAAAAAATCACCACGATGTCTTTGATCGGATTCATCAACAGTGATGATGATGATGATGATGATGATGATGATGATGATGATGATGATGATGATGATGATGATGATGATGATGATGATGATGATGATGATGATGATGGTGGTGGTGGTGGTGGTGGTGGTGGTGGTGGTGGTGGTGGTGGTGGTGGTGGTGGTGGTGGTGGTGGTGGTGGTGGTGGTGGTTTTTTGATACGAAGATTATTAGTAAATCCATGCATTCAAGTAATGTTTTTTTGGATCTTTTTTTTTTGTCTCGATCTTCAAGAAACAATTTCTCTAGATCACTAGATGATATAACTAGGGCCGGGTTCATGGGATTTATTGACTTTCAAGAAGAAGAATATGAGATAACGTTTTCATGACCAGACAAAGAAGATGACATCTCATGAGAAAAAGGAAGTTGATCAATGATATCAAGATCGAGAACAAAAAGTTGGTTGTTCATGTGTGCACATCACCATCTTCTCGATACCAAAGACAAAGATGATTATATGCCGAATATCGTCACAAAAACCGAATATCGTCACAAGGCTTTTAGGCGAACCAGACCATGAGGAAGCCGATTTGTTCACTTGTGGACACGGATTATTCACATGTGCACACGGGCTATTCACATGCTTGTTTGGTTTGTAAATATACAGGGTGCTGCACGTACGAAGTATGAAAACTCATGGAGGTTAAAGAATAAGAACCTAGAATAAAAAATGATTATTAAGATTGGCCTTTGTTTGTAAATTTTTCATTTGTTCATATGTGCACATATATAGTAAGACGATATACGATTTTGAATAGAAGAACTGAACAAGCTCATAATGTAAGTATCTTTAGTTTTTATATTAGTGTTGTTCATCATAACTTGATATGAAGTACTTTACTATGTGAATTGAAAATTGCAAATGAAAAATATGAGATAAGAGAGAACGTAAAATAAATAAAAATTCCAAATATTGTGGAGGTTCCTAAAATCATGGTTTAATTCAACGGGTTATCAAAGTCAATAAGCAGTTGTTTACCATTATACCCTTTTGAATTAACAAAAATCTTTTAAAAATAAAAAAAGTTAGATTGGTTAAAATTTAGTTTCCATAATTCTCAAATTTGGGTTGGTTCATATTCATATGAGAACTACCTAAATATTGAGAACCATGAGAACTAAGTCTTATATATATATTAGACTTACAGTCCGTACGATACACGACCGCTTAAAATGTGCAGTTATATAGTAAATTGTAAGTCTATATATAATATTAGGGGGCATATTTGGAAAATGATGGTAAAGTTAAAAGCACAGATTTTCACGTCTTCTTCCTTATCGAGACTTGACTCTGTTTTTCTCCATTAAAGCATAAATTTTGAGCTTTGATTTCTTTATTACTTCTTCCAATACATATAAATACAAAGTGTTAAAACAATGTAAATCATTGTTTCATGATATCAAATCTTTCAAAAACTAACATATAATACTAAATAAGTTTCAGAATTTTGGGACCCCTACAAAAATGAAGGTACTGTGCCATTACACACCTTGCATATGCTCAAATTCGGGCCTGATAAAAATGGAAGATGAAATTTTGAATGATAGGAGGGGATATACGCTAATATTTTTCAAATTCCAACTACCATTATGTAAAGGTATGTTAATTTCATTTCTATAAATCATAGGTATACTTTAGTTACAAATTATTATAGTTCTCATTTAGTTATTTAATCTATACTTACCCGTTTAAGTTTCTGTTACTAATGGTTTATTGTTCGCCCTTGATACAGTCATGGTTTAGTAAATTTTAATTTATTGAATCTCAGGTTTTTCATGCCCATACAGAAGATTAAAGGAGGCTGTAAAGTTGCATATTATACTTGGTGTAACAAATAAAAAGCAGTCCTCAACTCCAATTTTATGTATACCGAGAAGAAATTAATAGGGGTGCCTTGAATGGGATATTTCGATCGATAATGAAATAGCTTCCTATGACATTTAAAAGATCCATTGATCTTGCAAACGTTATTCTTTTGCATCGGTTGGTTAGTCTGACAATTCATATTATCAGCACATAGTCAAAAGTTAAGATAAATTTAAATTAAATTTTACTTGTTGGATTGTTATTAGATTGTTAAATTGTTTGATGGATATGATTTTGTATGTCATTTACTTCATGTATATATTATGTTTATAGATTTTAACAACTCTTGTCCGACCTTCCAACTCAATCGATCCGACCGGTCCGACCAGAAATTTGCACTAAACCGGTTCTACTAAAAAAATCAGGTTTTAAAACATTACTCACAATGCTATTAAATGGTAACATGGAGTACATAGCCTTATAAACTTTTGCCAACTAGACGAGTGTGGATGCTCGTAGCCATTGGTACAATATTGTCGGGGCATTCAGGTGATACAAACCATAGTGGTGTGGGCTTATCATTGCTTGGGCCTAATAAGTAGGACACATATGTTGCTCCATGGGCTGCTTGCTTCCTAGGCTTATCTTTGGACCTGTCATATGGTACATGATTGATAGCAAACTAGATATAGATAAAATGATAGTTACAGGAACAGGATATCCGTGTTCTTTGATTTTTTAAGCCTCTCGAAGAAACACTATATTACGTACTTTTAATCGAATTAAATAATAACAAATAAAAACATTATATACTTTTAATCAAATAATTAAAAACAAATAAAAAGATTCTAAAGCCCAACCTGGCGGCGATCCTCAGTAAAGTCTTTATTTCTCGTGGCCAACCACATCCAATTTGACCAAACAATTCTAATCCAAACAATCAATCCAAAGACATGCTATTAATTTTTATTTGATTATTAAACATGTCTACCATTCATGTATACTTTATATAATTTTCAATTCCCATGGTTTTCTTTTTTAATATACTTCCAATACATTTTTTTTAAACAAAAAATAGATTTTTTTATACATTCATGTATACTCTATTCCAATACATTTTTTTATACAAAAAATAGATCCGTATTTAATAACATGAATGTGATAGTTTTTTTGTTCCACAAAATCATAATAATGCATCACACATTTATCGATGTTGGAATCATAACGACACTATTATACATTTATACTGCACATATTAATATCCCCGATTAATCATCATCAAGGTGATCTAGTGGTAAAACGTTTAGATGTCTTCATCCGAGTTTATACATTTGAATCTCTCTACGTAAACATTTTGTGTGACCGGATAAAGGATTGAAAATAGTCACGAGGATGTCCAGTCAGTTGACATACATCAAAGAGGAAGAAAAAAAACAACTTACACTCCACAAATAAATGAAACACCGGAGTCATTCAGCCATATATATTAACACCCCTGGTTAACACCTTATAATCGGTTAGCACCTTTATTTAAATAACACAAAAGAAGTACCATCTTTATAAACTCTACAATCAGTTTAAGTTACACATCCATATTAAAAGCCATCTAATACCATCCTATACTAATCACCACGTTTTAACTTTCCTAAATATAATATCATATAATAATATAAGAATAATACTCCTTCCGTCTCTTTTCAAGTGTTATATACTTTTTCTCAAAACTGTTTGTGCAAATAGCAAGGATATAATATTATCGGTAACCTCCGACAATGCAATCGTAAACTTTGTAAAAACTGATTGTGAGCACTAGTTAACAGACGGAAAGAGTAATTAATAATCGATCGATCAACATTGTCAGTTATCAATGTTTTTTTCAGCAATACTCATGGACGTTTCTTTTCTATAGTCATATATTACCGCCATCAACCAACGACCTTGACCTGGTCTACCTTTTAAACAATAAGCAGCCTCCTTCCTTCTTTTTTCATCCAAATTTAAATAATAATAAATAAATTAATAGACTTCGTAATTATTAAATAAATAAAAAGTCAAGTTTATCTCCGCGTAAAATCCTTTACATATTTCACAAATCCCTTCCTTTTTTTTTCTTCTCATAATCATAATTCAATTCTATTCTAAATTCATTAAGGAAAAAAAAAGCGTACGTCAACATGAACGATCTTTTATCCCGTTCGTTTTCCGGTGGCCGTCCCGGCGACATCGAGATGGGAACCGGAACGACCACCACCGGAGACGGAACCAATCTCGACAGCTTCTTCAAAGACGCCGAAACGATCAAACAAGAACTACAAGCAATCGAGCAACTTCATGATCAGCTTCAATCATCAAACGAAGAGAGTAAAACGTTACACAATGCGAATTCTATCAAAAAGTTACGAACTAAAATGGATAACGACGTCTCTTTGTCGCTTAAGAAGGCGAAGCTTATCAAGAACCGTCTTGAGTTGTTAGACCGGAGTAATGAGACGAACCGGAAGGTTGCTGGGTGTGGACCGGGGAGTTCAACGGACAGGACGAGAACTTCGGTTGTTAATGGTTTGAGGAAACAACTGTCAACGGCGATGAAATCGTTTAATGAACTGAGGCAGAAGATGGCTGCTGAACACCGTGAAACCGTTCAACGAAGGTACAATACGTACTTTATATTTAGACCTTTAATTTAAACACATGCGAGTATATATTACTAAGTATATATAATATATTCTACTCGAACCTTATTTAGATTATTCGGATAAATCCAAAACTTTTAGTTTTGATTCATCATCTGATCCATGTTATTCGTTTAAGCAATCCGTAATACGTTTAAACAATCCATAATCCGAATAATGCGGTCCATTTAATCGGGTACAGATAAAAGTGACATCTAACCCTCCCCTTGTAACTCTATATACAAATTTTTAAGTTAATTAACATTGATATGATTTATAGTAGATTAATTATTGAAACTAATTAATAATTTGCAAGTGAAATAAGTAGTTTATGCTTTAGTAACTTTGATATGTATAACTTAATAAATGACTTATGAGATTTGATTATATCCTTTCTAGGTACTATACTGTTACGGGCGAAAATCCAGATGAAGCTACTGTTGATAACCTGATCTCAACAGGACAAAGCGAGACGTTTTTACAGAAGGCGATTCAGGAGCAAGGGAGAGGACAGGTGATGGAAACAGTGCTGGAGATTCAAGAACGACATGATGCTGTGACAGTGATTGAGCGGAACTTAAAAGAACTGCATCAAGTTTTTATGGATATGGCGGTTTTGGTTGAGCATCAAGGTGGACAGCTTGATGATATCGAGAGCCATGTGAACAGGGCTAACTCGTATGTTGTACGTGGGGCTGCACAGTTGAATGAAGCTAGAAAGAAACAGAAGAATACTAGAAAATGGACTTGTTTTGCTATCCTGTTGTTGCTGATTATCATCGCTATTGTCGTTTTGTCATTAAGACCATGGAAGTAGCAGGTTTCTGAAGGTGGTTTTTTTCTGTGTTTCAACACTTTTACACTTGGTATTATATTCATTTTTCAATTTTCTTGTTCATAGAAATTTTTATTGTGGGTGAGATTACTCTATTCTGTTCTAGTTTGATACTTGAGAAATTAAAAAAAATGCTACTTTTTTTCCAATTATATATCGTTTTGCCCTCCGGAAAAAAATTTGACGATATACCCCATGAAATCGCAAAAGTAAATTTTCGATTTGCGATCTCGTGATTTGCTTTTGCGAGCCGTTCACTGACCGTGCCGTGGCCAAGACACCTTGCGATTTTCCTATGCCCCTGAGAAATACTTGCGATCTCCGAGTCGTTTTGCACGTTCCCGAGATTTCAGTGCCATAGCAAATGGCAAATCGCAAAAGCAAATTTGCGATTTGCGATTTGCTAAGGCCTCAAACGCCGTCAGCGACTCGGTCACGTGCACGGGTCGCAAAAGCAAATGCACTGGTCGCAAAAGCAAATTTGCGAATGAAAGGGGCATATCGTCAATTTTTTTTTTCGAGGGGCAAAACGATATATACTTGAAAAAAAGTGACATTTGTTTTAATTTCCCTTGATACTTTGGAGCTCTTCTATTTTTTTGGTTTATTTGTCCAAGATTCAGATTCTTGATTTGGAGATATGTATCTATATTTGCTTTATTTTGTTAAAATAATACAATTTACACATATAAGCATCATCTATGTTAAGTTGTTACTATTGAATTTCCTGACTTATTTAGTTACCCTCTAAGCCAAAGGCCAACAAAGTATAAATTTTTTCACTTGGGTGGGACCCACAACAGCTAAAGATCTAGTCTAAATGTCACAAGTCAAGAATGGTGCCATTTAGACCAAATGGTTAGTTAGGTAAATAACATTATCAAGCCAATAGCAATTCTTCTAGAAGGGATGACTAGACTTTAGGAAAAAAAGGGTCCTCTTTAATAATGTTAATTAATGAGAGAGAGATCTTTTCTTAAGTTTGCAGAAAAGTCCATTCTTTGTATGTATAGTTGCTCCTGTAACGAGTTCCACGGAATCTGGAGATCCTCTTAGCTCGACGTCAAACTTCTCTAGTAACATTGCTAATGCTATGGTCGATTCCATTAGTGCAAATTGGTCTCCTACACATCGTCTTGGCCCTCCACCAAATGGTAAGAAAGCAAAGTCTGATACAACCTAATAATAACCATCCATGAGCCATATGTTAGATTTCCCGAAATAGCTGCTCCATAAACGGGTATTATATATAACATATTGTACAACCATGATACTTACTAAGATGTGTTAATAAGGGTCATTAGTATAGATGGCAATTTTGACCCATTTACATATGAATGACTCGATTCAGGGTGGTGTTATATCAAATGGGTCAAATTAATTAAATTAGCTAAAAATGAAATGGGTCGAAGCCTTCAAATTCTATATTTAATACACTGTGAATTAATCTTTATTACTGAAAACAAAACAAAAAAGGGACTAAAATTTGCAGATTAACTTGACTTGTTCCGTTTTCATCCACGATTGGCATATCTAAACCCGAGTCTGTTTTGGCATGTGACCCAACCCATCCATCTTACAATCTTTATTATTATTCAGTATTGCCTTTTTATTTAAAAAATGACAGAGTAAGAAGAATATATACCTCATTGGGGTATAGAGCTCCAAGGCTCCTAGATGGATCAAATCCAGCCCACCCTTCAATGTCGTTGTTATCTCTTTGAACTAGAAACCTCTCAGGTTCAAATTCGTTGGGATTCTCCCAGAAGTATGGAGATCTGTGGAGATTATATACCTGTTTGAAATATTAAGAAGACACCCAAACAACATCAATCTCAAGATGTTCATCTGTCATTTGTCAATAATAATTAATTATTTAGAAATGGTAAGACTAACAGATACTTGCTTACCGAAATAAAGATATCTGTTCCAGCAGGAATTTCATATCCCTCTTTATCACCCTTATAACCTCCTGTTGAAGTTGAACGAGATCAATGGCATTAGCAACCTTATTAACTAGAAAATTTAGTGTTTGTAACAGTACAGACCGGATCCTAACTTAAAAATATGATCTCCACCATAATAGAAGTAAAGAAGCTACATTGAGGTAACATCATAATTAGAGTCTAGAGGTGACAAAATATGATCGGATTGGGTAGCTGATTTTTTCGGCACATGTCAAAAACTGGAATACCAAATTAACCCGTTCATACGTAAACGGGTTGAAATTTCCACCACTAGTCATAACAGAAAATAACCAACTCAATGACAATATAGTTGTTATTAATGACCTCGTCTGCGAAAAATAAAGTATCTAGACGGAGTGAAATCTGATATGACCTGGTAATCGATCAGATTTTAGAGAACGCCTGATGAGCAAAGGAGGCTGAGGATACAAACGAAGACTCTCAGAAATGATAAGTCTCACGTAACTACAAAGTAAATCAACAGAAATCAGTAAAACAATCTACCAAAAAGTTAACAAGGCTGGTCATGCAGAGTTGCAGACCATTACTAACAATACCACATCCTAAACTAGTCTAGGCAGATCAAAAATGATAAACCATGATTATGAAAAGGTGACCTATCCCACCTGACCTGATGGGTTTTGACCCCAAACGACTCATGAGGTCCAATTACTAACTGTTTTTTTCTTCTAATTGATGGTTGTAAGTTGTATTTGATGAAAAGTGTTTAGTGTAAACCTGACCCATTGTGACCAGTACCAGAAACTACAATCAACTCTCAATTATAAACTATTGTATATGACTCGGAACTTTTGGATAAGAAGTGTTTCAGAGTTGACCCAACCCGTTTTGACCCATTTATAACACACCCAATTTGCCACATCAAATATCAAATTGCTGAGTTTAGAATATATTTTGTGACATACTCTAGCTTTTTAAGTGACTCTAACGTTATTCCTCCCTGTGAGACAACTGCATCGATTTCAGCCTGTGCTTTCTTCATTTTGCTGGGATGCTGCATAATAGTTGCTCATCAGACATTAGCTTTGGGCCTTTGGCCACAAACATATCTCTAGACATTAGAAAAATATATACAATTAGATCCATAGTAGTATACATAAAATTCCGTATATAGAATAAGTAAGTGCAAATAAAAGATGTATGTACAATAATGTTTCATACTTGAGCCAGAAGATAGACTGCCCAAGTAAGAACAGCAGCTGTTGTTTCATGGCCAGCAATTAGCATTGTCATAAGGTCATCTCTTAGCTGTTTCATGACATTGTGAAAATATTATTCAAATAATAAACAATATTATAATATAAGAAACTCACTAGTGATTTAACATGAGAAAGTATATTCTAATTTAAAGATTGGATGCATAGACTTACTTGACGGTCATCAACATCAACTCCCCTCATGTCAACTAAGAAACGTAGCAGACTCGCATCCTGAAATGAATTACAACCGTAAAATACCCCAACAAACAATTATAAAGCGTAGTCAAATATATGAAACATACTACATACCTTGAGATTTGAGTAGTCCCTTTCTTGCAATTTCTCAACGTCCGTTTCCTGATAATGAAAATTAGCAATATTTAACTAACACTTGAATAACTTCATGTGCTTGTCTTATTTGCAATTGTTTGAATTTTGTCTGAATATTTACCTGTCGTGTCTCTTTTGCGTTTTTTATGAGACCGTCAAGGCAATCGTTGATGATTTTGAGGTCGTTTGCAAACTTTCTTTGTCTAGGAACCAGCCATCTAGCTGGGGGAAATTTCCAGTAAGGAATGTAGAACGTCGAACGATGCTCGGCCTCAAAAAGCGTACCATATACTGCCTGGATGGAGCAGGATATTAATGAGCTTCCATTACGTCTTTTACAGGATAAATATGTAAACGACAGCCTGAAAAATATAGAAGTGGTAATCTCGGCCCATTTACTCATAAACAATAGCCTATAAGTCGTCTAAGTGAGATCTAATGCATCAAAACTTATTTATTATTTTATATTGGGAATTTTAAATTATTGTTGAAATAAAATAATAATAATCTATGACATTTGGCACACTACTTACTAGTAGTAAAGAAATTAAAAACTTTGGAGAAAAACTATTTCAGGCCAACCCGAACCATTTTTACTGGTACAAAAATTGCCCATTTCAGTCCAAACCCATATAACACATATTGGGTGATGTAACATAGGACTAAACCTTAATAACAGGAGATTCTTTTGTGACGGAACCAAAGTCATAATTGAAAACGCCAAGACCAATAATGTCAAGTGCTAAATTCGAGAATTCTGCTTCAAGATCCAACTCAATTTCTTGACCTCCTTGCAAGGTTTTGGCCTCCAGAAGTTTCTCAAGTTTTGATATTGATCTTTTGGAACAATTGGCAAACATTTTCACCATAGCTTCCAAATATAAGGTATGGAACCCTGGAGCTATGACTGTGAAAAGTGCCAAATAAACATATGTAAAAACATCAGAAACACAATAAGCTCAAACATACAACCATTTCATTGACTGCTTAAAATATTGATCGAACCTATGACAGTGAATCAAACATGAAACATATTACCTCTTCTCCTCTGCTTCCACGTTTCTAAATCGGCAGGAATTAATCCCTTCCCCATAATTGGTTCCAGAATATCAGCAAGAACTCCCTACATGATGCATATTATGTCATATATAGAAATACGAAATGGTATGAAGATGGTCATTGTAAATCGTACAAAATTGTAAGATGCCCATATATCAGTAACATGAAATACTAACTTTTAAATCATACCTTATCATATGAAAATGCATTTTCACGAAGAATATATCTGGCGACAATAGGATCCGATACAACCACAAATGCTTTTGGACCAAAGGCAAGTTTATAAACTGAGCCATACTGTTCAACAGATCATCATTGAGATATCAAAATCAGTAGCAAGCATACAAGTGTATAATAATATGCTACAAATAACAAAAACGATATAAAATCAAATCAAAATTCAAACCTCTGTTCATAATTCTACAAATAACACAATGTTACAATCATTTGAACAGCAATAGGACTTAATTCCATGATAAGCACTTGTAGCATCCAGTGTACAAACATAAGTGAAATGTTTGAATTGCAAGAAATATAGAATTGTCGTGTAGTAAAAGGCAAATTGCATAAAAAGGTAATGTATTTTAGGCTGATTTCCACTTCAGGATAAGAAGTTTGCTTTCAACCATAAAAAGGTAACTTACTGTTGAAATTGTTAGATTTAATACTTACCAAGCACAGAAGTTTTGAGTTGGGGTAATCTCGCATTCGGGCCTGGTTACTCAATTAAAATGCTAATGTGCAGCTGACATGTTGGTAGCTTCGACCATAATGACTTTCGAACTTTATAGTAGTATCTTTTCAAGAACCAAATATTCATACACATTCACCACAAATATTACATTTGTCCCACTGGGACTCGAACCCACAACATCTTGGCTGTTAGGCTACCTCGATCTGCTAGGCCAAGGATAATTCGCCATCTCATATAGAAATCATATTGAAGTTCATTACTTTGAATTGCACTTAGCCATACACTAAATATGTAAGTAGTTACCAAATGAACCTCTACTCATAGCACTACTTGGTACACTAACAACCAAATTAAAGGGTAATTTAATGGGTACCGCTGATCCTCGTACCAAATTTCAATGGTACGCGTTCGCCCTACCAGAAAGAAGTATCAATGCTGGGTCAATCACTTAGTCACAAATTACCCACATAGGATGAGGCCGGGATTCGAACCCTGACACGTCGGTCACAAATGTGGGGTATGGGCATTTGCGGTGGCGGTACCAGTCGGTCAATGCCCAATTGGTACTCACAGCTAAATTTTATATCTATGTATATGCTAAAGTGAAAAGAAATAATATAAAAAAGGTGAAAAAGAAAATGAGCAGTACCTGAATGAACCAGTCATACAAAGAAAAGAAAAGAGGTTTTCCAAACAAATCAGAAACAGCACCTTCAGCAACAGGCATGGATCCTATACTTCCACCACTTAAAAAATTAGTCAATAAATTGCTTGCATTATCCAATACATTCCTACTCTTATTTTTCTTCTCATCTGTACTTGTTGATTGACATCTGCACCTCATCACATAAAACAACATATCCACACACTATCAATTTCCTAAATTTCCATTACCCAATTCAAAATGGAATAAAAAAAGTTACCTGATTTGACATATTCTTGAATTTGAAGTGAATTGACAAAAGGGTTTAGAAGATGTTGAAGATGGGAAACTATTTGTATGGAATTGAGGGAGTAAAGAACAATTACTGCTGAAAGTCGACATTTTGAAAGGGATTTTGATTATGAAATTGGATAGATGTGTATTTGGGGATAGTAAGTATATGATATCAGTGGCAGAATTTGGTAGCCACCCACATGATTTTGTGTTGCTAATTATAGCAAAGTGATGAAATTAAAAACTGGAACTTGAAATGTCAGTGGGAAAGATTTTTTTAACTGAAATATTTGTTCATTGTCTGCCAAAACAAGGATGTTGATAAGTTGGAGATAATTAGTTAATTACATACTACCCCCTATGTTGTTTGTTTCTCTCAGAGTTGTTCCTTGGGGATGTTATTTGATCGAGCTAACTCGCGAGTTGTTTGGGATCGACTCGGACAGGAGTTGAATTTCACTCGGTATAATTCGAGTCAAGTTCAAGCTCGAGCTACAAGAGCAGATTTTCAAGTCAAGCTCGACCATTAAAATACTTGACGCAAAGGTTTGCAAGCCCTATCGAGCATATGTTATATTACATGTTGACCCATTTATGTATACGTATATTTAATATATTTATCGTATCTTCTAATAAACTTTGAGGCTGAGTTGTCTATGAAGGAATTAAGCCAAGTCAAGTCAGTGATAAATAGCATCTATCGAGTTTATTAATATTAAAATTAAAAATTATGTTTTTAATTTTTTTAATACCAACGATCAATCAAGCCGAGTCAAGTCGGGCTATACAGTATGTTAATCAATTGATCTGTGCTCAAGTTGACCGAGTTGAAGTTGAGTTTCGAGCTCTGAGCTTCGTAACTGAGTTGAGGTCAAGCTCAAGCTTGTCAATGTATCAGCTCGACTCGGTTGATTACAATCCTAGTTAGATTGATTTAGGAAAGTTCACAATAGAGGGTTGATGATAACTTTGTCAGGTTTTCGACATATATAATTGTCAACTATTAAGCACCAAAATAGAAAAGAGTAAATGGAAATCGGAATTATAGATTTCATCAGTAACAATGTGTGCCAATAACTTAGCAGACGTCGAATCTATTATGATATAAAGTTACTTGTTACGAGTTTGTTTTGTTATTGAACGTATGGTTTTATATCACAAATGAATTTCAATAGTGTGTTCTCCAAATAACATAAATTCAAACCGTTACATATTCTATAGCTTTATTGGCGTAGAATTGGGGTTGCATTAGAGTCCTATCATTTTGCCCTGCTAAAACTCTTTTTTAACTACATGTCACACACAATCTTATAATTTATACCCTTCTTTTGTATTGTTTGCTTCCTATCTTTTGCGTACAACTATATTCAAACTAATCTATTTTTTCGCTGAGAGATTTTGTACAAGAAAAATGATAACGAGAACTCTTTAGAACTGTCACTAAAATCTTCAAATCTGCTACAAAACTTGTACTCATGTCGTAACAAACTCAATGTCTCCCACAATATTAGTTAAAGTACAAAGATATATACATATTCAAATTTTTTAGTGATACCCTTAACGGTTTTCGTTAACAAGACTCTTAAACCAAAAGGCTTCATGCTTCTAAAAGCTACTAAAAACTTTTTGAGAAACAGGCACACAGTATTACTTTTTGACAAACAGGCACACAGTATTAGTATTGATGTATTGAGAAGTCACTGATGATTTGATGCAATTTACTTGATCCATGTAACAGTTTAAGTTATTAATCAATCTACCAAGCCAAAAATAATGCATTATTTCAATCTCACATACTAGTTATATACTTAATAATTTGTATAATTTCATCCCAAAAACACCAAATTCTACTGATTTCAATATCTTTCATTATAATTATCCAAATGATGGTAAGAAATCATTTGGTTAGTCATATGTTTTGGGTTTAGCAACTTTTAATTGGTTTAAAGCAATGAAACTTGGGTTAAAGTCATGCAATTTCTATGATACTTAATTAAAATAATAATAATAATTAATTAATTAAAAACTAATGAATAAGTTTGTTGCTGTCAACCTGCCCTTCTAAAATAATGATTTACACGTTTATTTCGCACATTCAGTACACAAAATATTTGTTTATGCAAAAGTTGTCATTATCGGCTTATTGGTCACACCACTTCTAAAAAGTGAATGTATGAAAAGATAGAAAAACACAATAATTCTCTTTTGGGTGTCTTAAATTGATGTAATGGTTTCCTAAAACTAACATTAAAGTTATATAACACTTAAAAGAAACTTGAAGCTTAAATTATTTTATGAGTATTAGTAAAAAGCTTTTTTTACTAGAGGTTATATATACGCAGCAAACACGTCTGATTTTGGGCTCTGAAGTCATCTACTCATCTCCACGGGATACTCCAAACTCTACGCTTAGAATATGTAGTTACAAGATCATCTCCATTCATATAGTAAAACCATGCTGTATATATGAAGTATTAATACATTTTACTTTAGATATGGAGTATCACTATCACTATTGGGAATTATCAATATTTTGTTGTAAGTATTAAAATTTGTGTTGTATTTATCAGAACCCATCATTATTTGTCACCGTGTATGGGTATAATGCTAGTTCTTGCAAAAGAACCGAGTATATATATATATATAAAAATTATGATTTTAAAGTTCTAGAAAAGCGACCTTATTACAAGAATGTACCAAAGACAAATTAGATATGTTGTGTACAATACATAACCAAATGAGGGTGTTGTTACTTCTAAAGTACTAGGAGTAATCCAAATGCTACTTTCATTGAGCATCCAATCTCCCAACAACTAGTCCCACTAGATTGCTTCACATACACAAATTGCACATATTCGGTTTATAAGTACTAGTTTGACACCTTATCCGGAATAAAGTAAACAATCAATTGTGGGTTCTTTTCATTTGATACCAGAATCCATAAACAACTTAATGCAAATGACAATGACTAATTGACTAAGACCATGACTTGAACACAATAAGAAGATAATCACCTCAAATAAGCTTATATATAGGCAAACATCCCCAGATACTCATCTGAAAGAACATAAAAACAACATTTTTCATGTACAAAATGGAACCCATTTCCTAGTTTCCAATTTTAATAAACCTAAAACGATTAGTAACACAAAGACCAGACATGTTAACAAAAGATGGCCTTTTGTTAGGATATTTCATCATCTATACAATCGTAAGCTACAGTTTCTACAAATAAACACAATTAATCTTTCGTCCGGAGCATAAAATCCCTAGTTCGTGATGAACAAAATAGTACAACACCGACAAAATAAAAACTTACACAAGCACTAACCGCAAACACCCATGCTGAAATCGGCCCGTTTTCTTTTCCCTCTTCAAAAGCCCGTTCTGGCTCCAAGGGTCGGGCTTGTATCCGACAGCCATCACCAGAACCAGAAGACTCCACACATAAATTCGGGTTTCCTGCAAATGCACCCGAAAATCTCCAATACCCTTTTGTCTTATTCACAATCCCCGAAAAATAGTTAAAAGAAAGATTCAAATGGGTCAAATTCCCCAGGCCAGATAAGTTTTCTGGAACTTGACCCGATAATGAATTATGCGATAAATCAAGAATCTTTAAGCTCCACATTGACTGCAAATTCACTGGAATCTGGCCTTCAAGAAAGTTGTAAGACAAATTTAGATACTCCAAACCGTGTAAACTGAAAAGCCCATCTGGGATTTGCCCGTGTAACATATTATCCGATAAATCAATCATAACCGTTGATGACAAATTGTAATTCAAATGCAAATCATCACCCATAAACACAGATAGTTTACTATCTAACAACGGCACTTTCAGGGCTTCCTTGTTAAGGTCGCCATTGTTAAAACATAAACTAACGTTGAATATACCATCAGGGATGTACCCAGAAAACTTGTTGCCCGAAAGATCAATTGTTTGGATTGCTTCAAACATGAAAATCCAATTAGTAAGTGCACCAATGAACTTATTATGTGCAAGAGAAAGATATCTGAGGTTTGACCATCTGGTCAACGCGTCATTCAAAGGTCCTGATAGATTGTTATAGCTTAAGTCTACAACCTCTAATGATTTACACCCTGCTAAAGTCAACGGGATTTCACCTGAAATCTTGTTGTTGCTGACATCGAGAATCTTTAAACTATCCAATGCATCAAGCTCGGGTTGTATTTCACCCGAGAGATTGTTGTTGTTGAGAATCAACGCGAGTAGTTGAAAACAACCGACAAAGTTCAAAGGAATTGAACCAGATAACGAGTTGTGAGACAGATCAATCACTTGAAGATATGTTAAGTTCCCAATTCTCGACGGGATTTCACCCGTAAGAAGATTGTGCGAAAGAAACAACGCCTGTAAGCTTTTTAGCTCTGTAAAATCCATAGGTATATCTCCTGAAAACTGGTTATGCGAAAGGTCTAAAACTATAAGACCTGACTTTTCTGACGAATCGAGAATCTTTTTAGGTAGATGACCCGACAACTGATTATGACTCAAGTCCATGACAATTAATCTGTTTGAAAACACGAATCTTGGAGAAATCTCATAGCTCAAACGATTACACGATAAATTAAGATGCGTTAACACACGCAGGGCCGAAACACAAGTAGGAACTCCCCCTTCAAGTAAGTTGTCAGCTACATTGAGAAACATAAGTGATTCACTTGATGATGATAAGCAAGGTAAGGTACCCGAAAATGAATTCGACTCTAGATTAAGATGCTCCAAAGACTGCCCAAAATCAGGGAGATTTCCAGACAAATTATTATGAGATAAACCCAAGTGCTTGAGAGATTTCAAGTGTAACAAACCCTCAGGTATCTCCCCTCGAAACGAATTATGCCCCATTTCAAGCTTTTCCAACCTCATTGAAAAATTACCAATCCAAAAAGGAATCACTTGATCAAACAACATATTATGACTAAAATCAAGATGAACTAACTTGCTCAATTTCATAAGTGTATTAGGAATCCAACCATCAAACATATTGTAGCTAAGATCCAAAGTTTTCATATTCCAAAATGAACCAAAACAACTAGGAATAACACCATCAAAACTATTATGAGACAAAATTAGGGTTTCAAGAAAAGAGAGTTTACACAAGCTAGAATGAACTTCACCAGATAAACTGAAGCCTGTGAGGTTAACTCCAACAACCCTGCCATTCCATCTGGAGCAACTTACTCCAGTCCAGTTTGTACAACCCGACCCGACCCACATCAACTTCTGGGTCGGGTCATGAAGCTGAGACTTGAACAGAAGTAGTGAAGCTTTATCTTGTGTTCTCAGAGGAATTTCATCAAACACATTATCTGCATTAGAAACTGAAAGCAAAAAAAACATGAAAAACATATACATAAAGCTTGAATTTCCATATATTGTACATCTTATTTCCATTGATTTGAAGATGAAACTGGAAACCCACCAAGAAAAATACAAACTTTATGATAAACAAGTTGAGGGTTTTCGTTTTTTCATATATATTTGACAGACATTCTTGAACGGATATTGTTAATCAAGAATTTTAATTATAAAAGGCAAAACATTCTGGGGAAAGTGTGTATGTATGTATATGTGTGAGTGTGTATATGTATAGGTTTTAGAACTTTTTATTTTATTTACATAAAAAAATAAAAACTTTTGATAAGCGTGTAAAAATCTCTGTCTAGGCATCTTTCGATTTGGGCTACTTTTAACACGCGTGGTTGCACGCTCTTTCATACATTTTGCACCTTTTTATTTTGTTTTTGTGGAATATTTAATTTTAATTTAAAGGTTAAATGAGATGATTTAATTAATAATTTGTCTTCTTTTCATGCTTAGTTCACTTACTTTAGTGTTTCTTGTTTGCATTTTTAGGAGGTTATGGAATTGCGTTACAAACATAATTATTGCAATCTCAAAAGGATATATACTCCGTAAGCTACAATAGTTTTTAAAGATAAAACCTAATGTATCTTTGTTATGCACTTAGCTAAACATTAAGGTACTAAGAGCACAGGGAGTGCCGACAATTCTTCCACCGTTCAACATAGGAGAACGTCGGTCACCGGCGTTCGACGCTCCGGACCGGCGTTCGGATCAAAACGTTGGGTTTGCAACGTTTAAGTTTTTTTTTTTTTTTGAGGGTTGCAACGGATCTAAAAAAAATAAAAAATTAAAAAAACTAGCCGTTTTTTTGGCCGTTTGGCTTTTTTTTTTTTTCAAAAATCTTTTTTTACACTATAAATACACACTCAACTTCCACCATTTTTCACACATCAAATCTTTTCTTCTTCTTCTTATTTCTATACTTTTTAATTTGTAAAAGCTAAACAAAAAAAAAAGTCTCAAAACCCAAATGACACATTCAACCTCCAATCGCAATGGAATCCATTTCCACCAAACTACAACCCGCAAACACAAGTTCCAAATGCTCAAATGCCGGGTTTTGGTCAAACTTACAACCCGCAAACAACACAATCATCTTCATACAACCCGTGTCAATCACAAGTTCCGCCCACCCAATTCCCGCAAATGACACCCGAGTACCAAGAATTTTTGTTATGGAAGCAAAGTCAAGTGCCGCCGCCGTTGGAGCATTCGGTTGAGGCCGAAACACCGACGCCGTCTCGGCCCAATAAATCAAAATCCAAAGTAGTCGAGTCGCCGAAGAAAAAGAAAGTAATATCCGTCCGCAATTATTGGACGTCTAAAGAGGAGCTACTTTTAGCTCAATGTTGGATTTGTATATCCGAAGATCAAAACCGAGGCATCGATCAAAAAGGAGAGTCATTTTGGTACTTGGTGAGGGACGAGTACAATAAACGTGTGGATAAGGAAAAAGTCGTCCAACGAGGGAAAGACGCATTGTCGTCTAAGTGGACTTTTTTGAACAATCGTTGTCATAAGTATCAAGGAATCGTTGCTAGGTTGGGAAGAGAAAGGCATAGTGGTGAAAAAGATGAAGATTTTAGGTTGCGGTGTTTAGAGACGTTCCGGTTTGAGTCGAAATCGGCTTTTGGTCAAGAGCTCGCTTGGAACTTTTTGAAAGATAAACAAAAATGGTTGGTGCTTGAGGCGGTTGTAGTCGGGCGTAGGAACAAGCGATGGGAGACGGTGGACTTGGAAGAGGTAGCTTATGATTTGGAGAATGACGTGGAGAATGAAGTGGATAATGAAAAAAACCCGAACGCCGCCCTTTTTGGAGATGACGTACACCCTTAATATGGATGAGGTTTGTTGGGTGGCTCATTGTATTAAATGTAATCACGGTTCCCTTTCATTTATCTATTTGGGTCTCCCCGTTGGAAAAAATATGGCTAGAATCAGGTAGCTACACAGAGGTAAGCTAAATCTCTCTCGGAAGGTGGGCGTCTAACTTTATCTAAAGCCGTTCTCGGAAGCCTTCTTCTATATTATTTTTCCCTTTTTTGTGCTCCGGAGAAAGTTCCAAACATGCTTGAAAGAATTAGAAGGCGTTTCTTTTGGGGTTTTATTTGTCTGATGGTATCTCTAGGGTTAGTTGGAATCAAATTTGCTCGAGTAAAGATATAGGTGGGTTGGGATTAGGTTCTATCAAAGCTAAGAATCTTAGTTTACTTGCTAAGTGGAGATGGAGATTTTATAATAATGATGCAGCCATTTGGTGTAAGGTTGTTAAAGGTTTTTATGGTCCCGTTGGTGGTTGCATGATGGAGAGGAAGGCATATTTAAGATGTGGTGTTTGGGATGGCATTGTGGGAACAAGTGTAGCTATAGATAATCTGGGAATCCCTTTCTCTACTTCTATAACTCGTAAAGTGTTCAATGGTGAAAACACTCTTTTTGGGAAGATTGTTGGATGAAAGGTGAGAAACTTATGGATTGTTATCCGCGATTGTACGCGCTGAAGATATAAGATAGATGGAAGTCTTCAGGTGATTCTTGATCAGATTGTTGGGCCTGGAGATCGAACCCCAGGGGGCGGACAACTTCTGATCTCGAGGAGCTTTGTAGGAGACTTTAAAATCTTGTTCTCGTTGAAAATAAACTAAGAAACCATCTTGTGCATTATCTGCTAGCATAATCTTGAAACCATCTTGCATTATTTGTTTGATTGTGAGATTGTTAAGAGAGTTGGGAGGAAAGTGTAGAGCTGGTGGGAGATTTCTGGGCCTATCCCGATGTCAATTCATGACATCGAAGACTTTGGTAGTGTAACATTCTATTTTTGGGCTAAGAAACAAATGGTATTTTACTAATTTTAAAATGGTTATTTAAAATAATAAGAAATTATTTTAGTTGGTTTACTTGAAAATAAATAGGTAAAAGAGTTACATAATTTATTGTGATTGATAAAATATTAATTTTTTTAAATTAATAGAGTTGACGGTAAAATAAAATATTTAGTCTCGTGAATATTTTCAGATTTCAGACAACAGGTTAGAAAAGAATTAAAATTTATACAGATTTATTATGGTAAGTTGTGAGCATGACCAACTCATTTCTCACCTAATCTTCCCCAAATTCATTTTATCTTCATTCTTGAAAAACCTAATGACACAAAATACTCTAATCAAATTAAAAGCAAATTGATTCCTTGAATTGAATCAATACATCAGATTGTATCATCATCATTATCATCTCTTTTCTTTCCAATATGTAAGTGTTCTTATATATTTTATGAATATACCTTGATTTAATCTTAAGTATTATGATGTATGTGTGAGATTAATACTTATAAAGAGATTGATTGTTGTTATATAATGATAATAAATCATGTTACTTGTTGTTCTTCAAATTTGATTATGAGTAAATAGTTAGGGTTTATGAAATATTGAAGAATTGAAGTTGCATGTGCATGAAGTAGTAAATTTGGACTTCCATGATGTTATATGATGATAAATTGAAGTTTGATAACTTGCAAACTGAGTTTGATGATGTTTTGAAAATTGATTTAGGGTTTGAAATCGTGCAATGTTATTGCAAATCTGATACTCTGTTTTTAAACATGGGAACGCGATCCAGCTTCATTACCCGGATCGCGTTACTATGTGTTATTTGGCTACAGTCTGAATTGAACTGTGAAACGCAATTCTAGACCTTGTGCCCGGATCGCGTTAGTCAGTATTATTTTGGGGTCAATCGAATTTACTCTTGGAAATGCGATCCTAAACCCTTATTCGGATCGCGTTATCAAACTTATTTTGGTTACAGTAAGTTTTGTTCAGGTGAACGCGATCCCACCCTTATGCCTGGATCACGTTTGCATGTTTAAATTTGACAAATATGATAACTTGTGAACTTGTATACTTGTTATGATTAGAGGTATCATTAATTAATAGTACATACTAGTTGGATACAATATTCATAAGTAAAGTTATGATCATTTATAAATGAGTTTCTAATTTATGTTTCGGGTTGTATTCTCAGATTTATAGAAGGCTCAGTAATATTAGACCACTGAGTGGAGACTGGGAATATCAGGTGAGTGGAATTGTGATCCTCTGTTCAACTTAGTTGTAACAAGTTTGGTTACAACGGGTGAACCTTCTTTGTTATTGGTTATTGACTGTTTACTTATCTGGGTTATTATTATTATTGATTTGGGTTGATTGGTTGTTATAATTCCATGATGGCATGACGATAATACATTATGTGACTATGTGGTTTATTCAGAGGTCAACACTGGTTGGGCTTGTATGCTACTGTTTGGCCGGCAGGGTTTCCGATACATATCGTTGATGGATGAACCTATGTCAGTGAAGATAGCTGCAAGCTATCGGTAAATCACTGTGATGGCATACCAGTGATTTAAGATGTTCTTGGTGTGGCTACATGATATCGCATAAAAAAGTCATATTTTTACTACCGATATCTCTCTCATTCTAGAACGATTCTTGGCATTTTAAACTCAAAACCAATACAAATCAATGATATTATGCCAAGATGGTCAAAACAAGGTTGCACGATAAAAATCAAGCAAAACGGGTGAAAAACGAAGATTCCACACATGTTTGAAGATTCAAGGAATCAAAACGAGATTTCAAGACAAAAGTGCCCAACATCAACATCCATCTCACCCAAGATGTTCATTTTCAAATTACGAATCCAACAGAAGAAGAATCAACAAAAACGGATAAAGAATGAAGATTCTATGTCCGCCAGAAGATCCAAATGATTCGTACGCAATATCTGGAGATAGGAGACATATTTTTGGGATATCTTTACATCAAAGTCTTCGTTTTTGAATTACGAATCCAACGCAAAAAGAATCAACGCAAACGGACACATAACGAAGAAGATACGCGCGAATTAAGCAACGTAGCGAAAGACGACGGACCGGAGCGGGTGGCAGCCAGCCGCCACCGGCCAGCAGCCAGCCGCCGCCGGCCTGCTGGTGGGTGGCGCCGCCTCCCCTACCCCCGTCTCTTTTGCGCTTTTCCGTCCTTGCGTGTACCCGGTGCACCACCTTTCGCTACTTTTTCGTACCCGGTGCACCACCTTTCACTCTTTTTCTAATGTGAGCCTAGGGATGCTAACGTGAGCCACTTTTCACTTATAAATTGCAGCCCCTAAGCTTCATTTGAACATACACTCAAAATATACTCCTACATTCTAATACACTCACATACTCCTTTTCCATTTTCACTTTCTCATTCTAGAAATTCTCTTATAGTCTAGGATTATTGTAATTAATCTTCGGATTAGTATAGAGGCTAGAACGAACGTTAGGAGGTTTGAAGATTCATCCTTGTACGTGTAAACGAGTTGTCAATCATAATAATACGCTGCTACGCATATATTTCCGGGTGATATCTAAACCTTTATCATACTTGTTTTATTCCATATTTTAAATATGTGTTATTGCTTGGTATGTACTATACTTATTGCCATGAATCGCGAGTAGTTTATTATTGTGGTTGTTGATGATGTAGATAATTATAAGTAAGGATGACATTATATAATCAATGTATGACAATCGCAAAGAGATATGACGGCCCCTATTCGACTGTTTATCCAATATAGTACTGGAAACGCTTTGAGGCGGAGTACAAATGTATGAAAGTCGGTAAACGATCGAGGGTAGTTATATCTCTGGAATCAACTCTGGTTTAATAGCTGGAATCCCGAAGGGGTAATACAACTTCACAACTATCTGGTATATCCTACGAAAGTCAAAATACTATAAAATGATGTTCGTGAAATACGTTCAGATCAAATAGGAATTAGTAACCCTTGTAGTGTCAGGACTTTATGAATTCAAGTTTAATTTATGGATTACCCTTTCTGGTTATCCACGTGACTACAACCTAGTAATTAGGACCTGATCAACCTTAATTATGGTAAGTAGTTATTTGTGCCCATGACATGCAATAAGTAAGATACATTGAAACCACTCGTTGTATATATTAGGTTTATATTTCTGTACTGCTTTACATTTAGTTAGATAGAGTGTCACTTTCACTGTCAATTACTCTCGACCGCATGTTGATGTGAGAAATCGTGAAACTACTACGTAAAGTACACTGTCTATCATTGAAAGGCATGGTCCGCATATGAAACACGTTTTAACAAACTGCGAATAATCCGGGGATGTATAACCGTTTGAAAAGGAGAGATTTGAATCATAAGTCGAAGTAACTAGAGCTTAAATGAATGATAACATGATTTCAGAATAAGATCAAAGTCATAATGGCCTAGAATCTTTAAAACACCAAATCTTATAAAATCGGCGGTCTAAACATACAAAGTTATTAATATGTATACTAATAGAACAGTAAACTATCTTAGGAGTTAAGAACGGTCAGACCTATGAGACGATACGCTACTGATTCATGAACCTCGGTATAGAACCAAAATAGGTTGCTTATCTTTCAACTAGATAAGTATTGGAAGTTTGCGTATTGCTCTGATCAGAATCATGATAACCTAGTTCCTAGTGACATGCCAATGGGAAATCGAGTTGGTGGGTTTCTAGAGTTTACGCCTAGTAGTTTGGTTGCCACATTAGTATCATCCCTATTTATTCTGTCATCCCGTCATATTATTTATCGAAATCTCAACAATCACATATTTATCTTTATCTGCTTTCCTGTACTTTACTTTTCTGCATTTTAATTACTTGTCTTTAGTTTAAAACCCCCAAACCTACCTACTTTGTTCCATCCTAGATACTTCCCTACCGAAAGTGACAACTTTAATTGCCCACACATTTGGATTCATAGAACGATCTTAGGTTATACTTACCGCTTACTAACCAGAGTAGGTAGTACATATAATTTAAGCCCCGCTAATTATAAATTTTAAAACCCCTGTTGGCGCCCGATTAGTTATCATCAACGACATTGACGCTTTCGGGTGCCATCACTACACAAGAACCGCCGGTCCTCTTTGAAGATATGTGTTTATGTATCTTAAGATTTGTTATAGCTAGGTTGAAATGTCGGTTATAGTTCTATTCACTTAGTTGTGAGCTAATCCCACCATGTTTACCATTTTTGCAGATTTTCGGTTATGATTTGAGTATGAACATGGCATAGGACACTGGATGGATGTTTGACTACTAATGCACCTACTCTGATTATCTTTTGGGAATTAAGTTATGTTTTTTTATATAATTTACATAACACCCAGTCTTAGAAATACGTGTATAATATCGTAACCTTTAATATGTAATCTTTTGAATAATTTGAAAACTTTATATATGTAATTATGGTAATATAATTTTGGGGACTTACGCTTCCTATGTTTTAAATATAAAATATGATTTCAATATATGGGGTGTTATAGGTAGCTTTATAATAGACTGCAAGGGATCAAGGGTGTCACAAAGATTTTTATGGGTATATGTTATGTGACTTTATGGGCTTTATGGAAGTGGAGAAATAGACTTATTCATGTGCGCCCGAAGGGATCCAAGATATCATAGGAGAGGAAATTTTTCCTCTTTTTCAGCGTTGCTCTCTTTTATGGATGTCAAACAGGTGCTCTTGGAAGGATGTGAGTTAGGCGATTTGGTTGTCGAATCCAAAGAATGTCATAGAGTAGTCTCTTGTTGAGGTTACTTAATTATTTTATTTTTATTTGGGTGAGCTCTTTTTGTATTCTTCTGATCCTCTTATTGTGGATCTTTGGTGTATTCTCCCTTCTTTAGAGTTCTTATAAAGAATTTTTTGTTCAAAAAATATGTATGTAATATCTCCTTATTATTAAAAGAAAGCTAGTAGTTATTAACCCTTTAATCTAATTTTAACCTTACATTAATTAACCTTTTTAAATTTGGACCATTGATAATCTCTCTTTATAATGATTACCTAAATAGTGTAATAGAGTTCTTTAAAAATACCTTATTGCCCCTACTTAATTATAACCATCTTATTTAAAGAAAATTGCCTATAAATTTGAAAATTGTAATGCCCCTAAAATGTGTAAGTTTAAATTTTATATAATATATGTTTCACTGTCTAAGTTATAATATATATATATATCAAATGTGTAACGTGTTTAAATGTAATTGTATTTAAGAAATAGCTAGTAGGACTAACTATATCAAGTATTTTGACTAAGAAGGATAGATATTGTTAAGTTAGTAAAGATGAGGGACTAAAATAAAAGTTCTTAAATAAAACTACAGCTTTCTTGTTTCTTCTACTTCAACTCAATTAAATCGGAAAAATAGAATACAGAGAGAGAGAGGAGAAGGGCGACGTGAGGCACGAACAAGGGGAAGAAAGAAAGAAAAATTTATCTAGTATTTGATCAAATTAGAGCTTGTAATCTTCTATTAACATTCCTTGATGTATTACTAACTCATTTAATGATTCAATTTAAAGGTAGCGTTTAAGTTATATAAACCCTAAGTTAGAGAAATTGTTATATAAGTAGCTAATTGATGAATTAAGGTTTCATACATGTTCTTGAGTTATTAAATAAGCTTATTTTCCTAATTATTATGTAAAAGATTCAATACATATGGGTATTCGATCATATTGGTATGAAAGAAAAGAATTATTAATAAAAGTTATGAATTTATAAATGAATGAAATCAAATACCTAATCGTATGTGTGAATTAGTAAAGAGAATATGTATGAAACATGTAGAGTGGTGTTATTAAGTTAACACATATATTATGGTTAAGAGTTGAGTTTGTGTTGTTAGTGATATGTGTTTATGTGCCTATGCGATTAGGTGAACAAAGTGTTGAAGTTAATTCAAGTATTCCTCATAATCAAAGCAAAGATAAGTATATGGATGATTGTATGATTGTGGAAATAAGTAGTGATCATGACATTAATTTGATGCTAGCCAAGTAATGATCATGGTATTACTTGTGATAAGATGTTAATTATTTATAATTAACATGTGAAAGTTGTTAAGGATCCATAATATTCAAAAATTGTTAAGTTAATTATTCCATTACTTACTAAGCAATTTGCTTATTTCGTTAAGTTTAACTTGTTGTAGGTGAGCCAAGTGGAAAGCGTGACGAGTTGTGCAAAAAGCCCATGAGAAGCTAAAGGTGACTTGCTGCTTATCGGTAACAAGTTTTAATCCTTTTGAATCATGCTCTATATCGAATTACACCCCCTTTTGTAAAATGTTGTAAGATATGTGTTGGTATGTTAAATCTCACTCATGAGTCATAAGCAATGTTTTGTAAGTTTTATGGTTAAGTCATGTGGTGAGATTGACGTTTTGTAAAGTTGGTAAATTATATGTAGATAGAATGTTGAAAGTTATAAATATCTGGAAGTATAAGTTTGAGTTATGATAATGCAAAATCATGGCTTTAACCTTATTGAGTCAAATAGGTAAGGAATGGTGAAAGTAAAGTGGTTAGTTTGGTTAATAGCCCAAACGGGTCGTTTGGTGCCCAAATGGGTCACTAATGGTTAAAATGCCAAATCGGGTTCAAGTTGTGAAATGTCAAGTGTTATTGTTGAATAAGAGTCAAAATATATAGTCCGTTATGTTGGTAAAGTTTGAAAGTCAGATTGTGTTATACTCTGAAGTTGATGTATTGTCAAAATGGTCCAAAATGGTTATATTTTGATTAAACATCCGAATTCTTCGCTAACATGAAATTTAGAAAAGTGTGAAAGGGAAAACCTTTATATTAGTATAGTGGAGGTGGCTGCAAAATTTGGTAGCCAAATGTTTCACGAGTTAAAAGTTAGGTTCAAACGAAATTTGCTCAAAATCCGAGTTTAAGTCATTTGCTGCAGAAATCAATCTATACGCGATCCCACCATGTAGACAGGATCACGTATATAAGAGTAACATGATCGCGTATATAAGAGTAAATGTGTCACAGTCGAAAATCCTTCAAAAATACATGATCCCAGCTTCAAGCCAGGATCGCGTACCCAAGGCAAAAATCATCACAGTCCACTTCTCTTTGTTAATACGCAACCCCACTTGCTTTCCAGGATAGCATAATGTAACACCTGCCTAATTCGGATGATTAGTTATGCCTGATTACGTGTAGCTATCTGTGGTTGGTATGTAATAGGACTAATTACAGACCCAATTTGTGTATATAATGAGATTTATATATATATATATATATATATATATCCGTACGCGATTTGGTTTAAATAGTGCAATTTAACCGGAATGAGTCCGACACGAGTTAACTTGGACGTTGGTGACAAAACCTTTTAAATAATGTAGAATTATTCAAACAAACATTATTTGCATTAATATATTGAGAAAATACATTACACATACCCCGTATTTTTCTAAAACGCTCTAAACGCAACGAAAGCACGCGAAACCCGCCCAACAAAGGAAAATAAATCAAATCATATTTTGATAACCCATTATTAAGTATTTTGATAAAATACTTTAGTTAAAAATATTCGGATAATCCTTTAACCCATAACGCGAAACGACCTTTAGGCGACTAACAAACGCAACGCAAATTTAAGAAACGAACCCACGAGCCTAAACCCGCAAGCGGTCGGCTCTAACCCGCGAACCGACCCGAGACCCCTTTTTTCCCTTTTCTTCCTTTCTCCTCTTTCACTCACCTCATTTCACACACACAACTTTCATCAAAAATCCTCTCATCTCTCTCTCTACTCATTTTTGTACCTCTCTCTCTCTAAAAACTCATTTTCGTACCTCTCTCTCTCTAAAAACTGAGGAAATCAGCAACACCACCACCATTAAATCGGCCATCATCATCACAAGGAAGCAAGGAGTATCAAGAACTTCATCTTCATCTCCCCCATCTCTTCCATTTTCGATTTCTTGGTAAGAATACTTGAAAGCCCTTTTAAATTACTTGTAAAGCTGTGATTTACATGCTAGAATGTTCACACAACAAATTTATGTCCAAAATTCCATGAAAAACGCTTTAAAAATTGAAACCCATACAAAAATTCACGAACAGCTCAATCTGCGAACTGAGATCCAACTCAGTTCGCAACCAGTATCTGCGAGTCGAGTTTTAGCGAGTCGAACTCGACTTGCGAGCTGAGAATTTTGCGAATTGACCTGTGAACCGAACTGACCTTCGAATTGAACTGCGAGTTACCCTGTGAACCGACCTGCGAGTCGAGTTTTGTGAACCGAAACTTACGCTGCGAACCGAATTCAGTTCGCAGCCTACTGCCTTGCGAGCCGAACTCAGTTCGCACCGCGAACTCAGTTCGCAACACTTTTTAGTCCGCGGCCAAACTTGGTAAAAGTTTCCTGATTTTTAAATTACAGATGCAACTTTTAATAAACGATGTAGTAGGAATAAAACAATGAAAGTGTTGTCCGAACTCGCATTCGGACAACACCCTCATGATGCAATATGAATGACAGACTTACAAATGCATTTTCAAAGAACCGACATAACAAAATACAACACAATGATAATACGTAAATTATTATTACACCCCATAACCAACGGGCCCTAATTGATTATAAACAAACACTTGGATGTTTTCTAGTTGAGTGGACAACTAGCATGGGTGACCTTTCAGGACACCAACTTATTTACTTATGTACTTACAACCTTGTGCGTTCCGGACGTCAGAAGGTTGCGGGGTTCTGAGAACCGATACACGGACTTACGACCGCTTTACTTACTTGATTTCGCCTACTCGCTAGGCTCAGGTGAGTCTTACAGCCCCATTTTACTGTTTTTATACCTTGGGGTGAGATACTTAGCAACTGTTTTACGTATGAACACGATGTACTAAACTAATTTCATTGCTTCTTACATACAACGCATGAGTTACTGTTTATCCACTGAAAACCTCCTATCATAAGTTGTTAGTTATAGACTTAAGCGCGAGTATTAGTAGGATGGATCCATTCGGGACTGACAATCCCCGCCCGGGGTAGTAGCGCTACCACGAACTGTTCCATAGAAACGGGCGTTTGATACTTGCTATATATGAGTGTTCGGATAGCACTCACGGGGGTACGTGATGCTGTACTTAACTGTACCATTCACACTACACTGTTAAGCTTCAACTTGTAAGCTCATGGCACTTGTAATGATTTACTGATTTACTCATTTTACTGTTAGTAATACTGGTACATACTGTGGTTCATAATAATTTACTTATTACTAAACCTGTAAGATTCACCAACCTTTTTGGTTGACCTTTTAGCTTTGTATCTCAGGTACACAGACGGAGTAGGGTTACCCCTGGACACTAGCTAGAGTCGCATGATTTCTACATTGCATATAACGGAGATTCTTAGCATTATCTTTTGTATATTATGATTCTGTAATAGAATCTCCCGCTACACGCGTGGACTCTAGGGAACTACATTTTGTAACCGAAAACGCTATGTTTTCGAACTCTGTATCTATGAATTGTAACTATTTTTAAAACGTTGCATATAGATGTCGTTTGCTTTATCCTTGTGCTGTTGATATTTGATTAGTAGCACCCCAAAGCTTGCTTCCGCTAAACATACAATTTGGGGGTGTTACACATACTGAAGAGTAAAATGGTTACAGTCAGAATTCATTCACAAGTACGCAATCTCACTAACTTTGTAGGATCGCTTATGCATGTTGAAATTTGAATCCTTTGTTTAGTTTATTATATTGAGTCAAAAGTTATAATATGTATAATCCATGACTTCAGTAAGTTATATTACAAGGTTTAAGACATTATGTAAAACAAATATTAACAATTTCGGGGTGTTTCAAGTTGCTTTCCAGGATCGCATATTAAAGAGCAAAATGGTTACAGTCGGAGTTAATTCACAAGTACGCGATCCCACTAACTTTGTAGGATCACGTATGCATGTTGAAATTTGAATCCTTTGTTTAGTTTATTATATTGAGTCTAAAGTTATAATATGTATTATTCGTGACTTCAATAAGTTATATTATAAGGTTTAAGACATTGTGTAAAAAAAGTTAAAATTTTCGGGGTGTTTCAAGTTGGTATCAGAGTCATGGTTTAAAGGATTCTGGTATCCACCATTAGTGGGTACATGAACTTAGACCATTTTATCTTAAGTTTAAGCATGATATAAGAATTGTTATAAAAAATGGTTGAACCAGCTAACAAATTACTAAGATTTCTGAATCAAGGTGTCGCGTGAGGAATTTGGATACGCATAATTGTGATGTGATAATTAGTGTGTCTGGCCAACACAATAATTACCATATGACATTGTACGGGGCCATTGAAATCGCGAGATATTAAGAAAAGGAGATTATAATAATTATTAACTATTATGTGATAGTAAGTAAAGATAAAGTAGACATATAAATTGTTAAGTGCGGTTATATAAAATGTGTTGTTTCTACTTTCAGTGTTAAGATGAGTGAAGAAAGGGATATAGAACTAACTCAAGGGACAAATCCTCAAGATAAGGCCAAAGATTTTGAAGTAGGAGGCAGTAAAGAAAAATCTAAGTCTCCTGTAGGTGATGCTAGGTTGTCTTTACTCGAGTTGAGATCCTTAATTTTAGAAGAGGTTGGTCATGTACAAGAGATATCCCTTCCTCTTTTCTCGGGAGGAATTTCATAAACCATTAAGGAAGTTGTTATGGACGAATTCTAAAGGAGAGATGAAGAAGCAAATGCTGAAAGACCCATTCCTGGATATGTGCCACATTTGTTCAACCGGTGGTACAAGCTTGAGAAGAGAAGCAAAGGTTCAGTTACAAGGATTTTTTTGCTTGCAATCTGCCAGAATATCAAGGGGACATGGATCCCATCAAGTGTTAAAGATGGGTTTCTGAGGTTGAAGGGGAATTCGCTACTACAGAGTGAGTGTCCAGAAAGATTGAAGGTTAGATATGCAGAAAATCTTTTAAAGTCTCGTGCAAAAGGTTGGTGGGAAGTATAGTGTCGGTATGCGAACTGCTATTGTTCACGCGATTGCGTAGGAAACTCCAATACGCGATCCTTTTAAGTCACGCGATCGTGTAGTTACACATAAAGTCCACAGTGACGTTTTCTTTGGTTAGTACGCGATCGGGTAACCCCTACACGATTGCGTACTAGCTAAATTATGTTGAATGATGAACCAAACTCAGGTTTTAACTCCGATTTCAATCGCACATAACTTTTTACTCGATTACAATTATGTCATGAAATTTCGCAGACTTGTTTGTTATTACAAAATAAAGGTTTCTCAATTTTAACTTTTCCTAAATTCATGGTAACGTCAAATTTTGACTTAAATATGAAAATAGGTCATTTTAGTCACATTTAGGAACAAATTCCCAACCCAATGAACCCATTTCCAGGATTTACCTTCTAACGTGATCTATTACATAGTTAGAGTTAATATCCAACATTAAAATGACTCAAACACTCTTTTTGACACATTTTAGCACTTTGACCCATTAAGCTACCTGTTGTGACCCATTAAGAAAATTAATTACATTTTGACCAATTGACCTCTAGAGTCAACGTTCATTTGACAGATTCAATATAACTATCATTTCTTTACTACCAAGGTCAACCAAAATCTCAATTCTTACATTAAACCATATTTCTCACATTAACGCTTTTATGGATATATTATATCACTACTAATCCCAAAATGACATTCAAAATACATCTACATTCAAAGCCACAATTTCATCACTACTCTTTGACTTTACAAGGTCAAAGCATAATTTCAACACTTATCAAATCTTTTACTTTCAAACCGATCATATCACCAAAATGTGTGTTTTGGTCGAATTACACAAGTGATAAGCATAATGATAATTAAAGAGAAAGGGCTTGCTAACTCACATCCTAGCAAGAAAATCCATGTTACTCCTTTGCATTTGTCATTCCCTCCCTATGCTCACTCGTACCTACAACATTCAACAACTTAAAGGAATAAGCATAAAGCTTAGTGAGCATATAGACAATTGTTGTGCTGCACAATGGTCATTGAAATTTCTAATGGTGATGCGAGACAACAGTGGGTTTTAAATTTGTAAGGCTGGGGCCTAGGGTTATTATTATGCTAATCAAAGGGCTAGCAAAGGACAAGTATGACCTAGGATCGTTCTTCAAAGCCCGCGAAATTGAAGCTAGGGGATTTAGAAACTTTTATGTATTTATCTAGGGATAAAAGAGTTGGTTTTGGTTTTAGATTTTCTATTCTAAATTAAATTAAAATAAATTAAAAAGTGGAAGTTACTTCGGGTGTTCAGCAATTAAAGCGATTGTCTACTATGAAGTGGTTTAAGAGTTGTTGAATATGGAGGGTTCTAATGGGGATAAGTTCGTATGTTAATGTGAGCTATTAATGCAATCCTTCTATCAGGCTAACACGAAAGTGTCCACAATCAGGCAAATAGAATGTCGCGTGGGTTGCAGCATATATTAAAGCATACACCGAAAGTTCTCTCAAATGTATACCCATAAACAATCTTATGAATGAGGTTTACCCTCACCGGAATAGGTTGGACTAACTGGTCTAGGCGGTCGGATAATGTGTTATCACTTATTCGTACGAATTATCCACATTACTCAGGGATGCAAGAATACAGGGATGGCTTGTACTACAAATGGAAACTTAAGTAACACGTTTGTTATTCGATTCATAATATAACTACCTTCGGTCGTTCTCGACTTCTATACATTTGTACTCCGCCGTAGGCATTTCCGGTACTATATCATAGAACAGTCAAATAGGGGCCGTCATATCACTTCACGATATTTAATGCCAATTGTATTTCACTATTATGATGATCCTAATGCAACAATCAAACAAGAACATGCAGTAAGATGATCAAAGCAACAGTTCGATATAAGCATACAAAGGTTTTATTTAAGTCAAGGATATTCCGATAGTTGTCTAAAAAATATCGTCTATGTGAATTTAATCTTAATCCACCTCTATTCCCATATTCCGTGTCTCTTGGATCCTATTTTGGTCTAGAGAAAACCGGACATGCCGAGCTCAATGATTCAATCTAGCATAGTATAACTAAGTGACCTATACCCTATGAGTTAGCTACGTTCATTTTTGGATAAGTTTTAGTGACAACATGAGTTAAACGATAAAGATTTAATTACTACACTATTTATAATATAAACCATTCGCAATCTCATAACATACAACACAATTATATATTTAAAACTCTCTAAACGACTACCATAGCAGACAATTGAGTTATCTAGTTAACCATGGCAATTCTAGCATGCATATTTAAATTTATAAAATAAAGAACAAACATATTTAAATACAGAAGATAGATTAAAAACCTGGAAAGGTATACAAGTAACCCGTAGCTACAATGCGTCCCAGAGCACCTCCGTACAAATCTTTCTTAGTTAATTAATTAGCTATTCTAATTAATTAAACTATCCTAAAGGAAGAAACTAATTTTACAAGAATAAGAAAGATATAGAATGTAGAAAGTGTATGGGGTGTGTGTATCCAAGGTGTATCTTCAAATGAACCATGGGCCTCCTATTTATAGGGGAGATTCGGTACATTTTAGCAACTTGGGGCACACGTTAGAAAAGTTGCTAGCACATGTACCCTAAAGCGCGTAAAGGCCTAGCACGTAGACCCCTAAGTCGCGGAAAAGGCCTAGCACGTACACCCATAAGTCGCGGAAAAGGCCTAGCACGTGTACCCTGCGAGTACGAGCGAGGACGAAAGACCAGACGGGGGCAGGCAGCCGGCGGCGCTAGCCAGGTGGCCGATGTTGGCGCCCTGGTGGCCGGCGGCGGCTGGCAGGCTGCCGCCCCAGTTTGCTGTCTTTCGCTTCGTAACTTGATTCGTGCGTATCTTCTTCGTTATGCGTCCATTTTATTCGATTCTTTTTGCGTAGGATTCGTTTTTCAAAAACGAAGACTTTGAAAATGTGTCTCTGATCTTTGGATGTCTCGTACGAATCATTTGAATCTTCCGGTGTACGTAGAATCTTCATTCTTCATCCGTTTTTGTTGATTCTTCTTTTGTTAGATTCGTATTTTGAAAATGAATATCTTGGATAAGAGAAATCTCAGTGATGGGGAATTTTGTCTTTAAATCTTGTCTTGATGTCTTAAATCTTCAAACATGTGTGGAATCTTCGTTTTTCGTCCATTTTTCTTGATTTTTCTCGTGCAACTTCATTTTGATATTTTTAGCAAAGTTTCTTTGATTTGAGTATCTTTTGAGTCCAAATGCCAAGTATTGATCCAGAATGAGAAAGATATCGGTAGTAAAAACATGACTTTTTACGCGATATCAAGTATCCCACACTTAGAGTTTTGCTTGTCCTCAAGAAAATTGTCAGAAAAAATTACTTCGAAAGTCCGGAAGGGTGTCTTCGTATCCTGGAGAACTTTGATTCTTGCAGGCTGGGTGAAAAGATTTCAGACGGGGCTTTGACCATTGATGCTTTCTCAAACTACTTGTTCTAACAAGATCTCTTTTCAATCTTCGTGATGTAAGATATACATGACTGGGGCCCTCACAGGTGGTCACTATATTCACTCAAGTGTATCAGGTTTCCTAAATTCTAATTCACTCAGGGGCCAATCATGTAGCTCTTACGTCGTCATAAGCTTGGTTGAGAATCAAATCTTTAATACTCAAATGGGGACGGTGCTAATTATCCCTAGACATTTGTAAGAGGGTAAAGATGGATATGGAAGAGGGGTTTTGTAGGTGGTTTAGTGGGGTTTTGATATAGCCTAAGAGTTTGTCTGTGATGATTTATCTTTGACGTTTTAGTGATACCTCTTTCTGGATTTCTCTCTTTGAGAGCCTTCTTTTCATGTGTTCACTTTGAGGAACCTTCCCCTTGACATTAAATGATCCTTGGGTCTTTTAGTTCTTTGGTTCCTCCTGGCAGCTTTGTTTTTGCTGAATTATGCTTTTCTTTGGAGTTCCCCTTCTCTTTTTGGATGGTATTTTTATCCTTCGGGGATTTCAATGTGTTTATTGCAGTAATTCTTCTTGACAGAAACTTAGGCTATGACCAAGAGATGTAAAGGAAGGGTTGGTTTCTTGAAGTGAGTTTTTGAAATGAAAAGGCTAGGGCTCAATAGGTTTTCTACTTGATCTTCAATGCTGAAAGTGAGCATTAGTCGGGTTAGGCTTGAAAACAGGGGTTTGTATGAGAGAGTTTTATCCTAGGAAATGTCAAGATCCTCTAATTGCACCTTCGTCACGTATGACGCCCATCTTTGTAGTTTCGAAATGTATTGCTCAAGCAAGTTCTAACTTAAAAGGCATACATCGGCACACTCTCAATCGAAAAGTGAAGCATTAAAGATAAATGCTTTTATATGGCTCAAGATTCCTCACTTTTTTTGATGGTTTAATGCCTAGTCATGCGATTGCCTGTTTTGAAACTTAGCTTGAAGATTTTTCAAAGAGTTTTAACCATTATTGTTGATTTCCCAAACCTTTGGATTTTCGTTGACCGGAAATACCCTTTTTAGACTTTCAAAAATTTGACTTTCAAAAATTCGATTTTTTTTTGAAAATTTGAGTTTGCTTAAAAGATTCATCAAAATTTTATGTTGCACTTCAGTAGTGAATACTACTGTTATCCCACACTTAAAAGAACATTGTCCCTAATGTTCCATTTCTAAGTTAGGTTAATCCTACACTTAGGTTTTTGAATGAGGGTTAATATTTTCGAAGTCATTCTCTGTTTGTGCATCATTATCCCACACTTTAGAGTTTTACTTAGAGTTTTAGTGTGTTTAATCAAGCAAAGTAAGGTTAAAAGAGATACTTCCATATGTTGCGTGGGTTGCCACTGGATTTTATGGACCAGGTTCAAGTGTGTGAAATTGCTGGAAATGGACCAGGCTCATTAGAAATGAACTTGTTCCATTATTTCCACGTCAACTTCTGCATAATAAATATCCTTCAGGAAATACAAATGTCAATACACGTTAATACTAAACAGAAATAACATAACTAATAATAACTAATCCATGTCAGCATAGAGCACCTCCCAATCGGTGAAGTCATCATCCATAAAGATCGTGTTTTCCACGACCGATGTAGGAGATGCTGACTCCACGATGGTATAGACTGTAGATGCAGTGCCATCCTCTGGATCCTGAATCTAAGCATCTACTGCAGCGATATCCTCCTCTAGTGGGTCCGTAATAGTGGGGTGGTCCTGCACAGTCAGGTTCCAAGGCAGGAATAAGTCCCACGGTGGAATGTGCGGAGCGGGATGAGGTCCCATCTGAAAAGGGCACACAGGTGTGGAAGGAAGGCCCAAAGCAGTGTGGATCTCAGTGATGGCAGTGTGCTGGACCTCGAGGGCTCTTAGTATTGACCAAGTGACAGCAGGGTCCGCGGTAGTCACCCCATTATGAAAGGTGGGTACTCTGGAGGTCCCTGCGGTCTGTCCCTCTGATCGGAAAGATGAAGGTAACCTGGTATGAAGGGAACGTAAAAGGAATGTCTCCTGAACGTTCACCTCCACCAAGTCTGCCAAGGTCTTGTCCAATCAAGGGGGCGGTGACTGCGATCCCCTGATGGTCCTCATGCTACTACCCGGTGAGGAACTCCGGGAGTGATACATGGCACATGAGCGTCTCTGACTGGGGGCTCGTGCTCTAGCTAGCTGCGAACTCATCCTGCAAAATACAAAAGGTTAATGGTCGAAACATAATCATCAGCCTTTTATAAGGCGAGGTACTGCATAAGAATAGATTAGATCAAAAACAAAAGAAAAATTAATGCGGAAAAGATAAGATAGGCTTGGGATGCCTCTCAAGAGCGCTTTGTTTATCGAGTCTCGTAGCTTGACTCATTCATACCTACTATTCTATTAGGGTGGTTCGTAGTTATAGACTTCCTCGGTTGTGGGAAAGTCTTCTACGTAGTGTTTTAAACGGTGACCGTTTACTTTGAAATTCCCGTCTGGGACCTCGATTTTGATGGCACCATAAGGAAATACTTTAGAGATTGTGAATGGACCGCTCCACTGTGTTTTGAATTTACCAGAAAACTTCTTAAATCGGGAGTTAAAGAGTAGAACTTTATCACCTGGATTGAAGCGTATAGGGCGGAGCTTTGAATCGTGGAGCAACTTGGTTCTTTCTTTGAATTTGTAGGAGCTCTCATAAGCTTGATCTCTTAATTATGCTAGCTCTCAGCTGCATTTTCCGATGTGTTCCTATTATCGTCGGATATAAGCTGCAGTTTTTTAGCGCCCAGTAAGCTTTGTATTCGAGTTCAATCGAGAGATTACATGCTTTTCCATAAACGAGCCTATAGGGGGTTGTTCCTAATGGCAGTTTATAAGCTGTTCAGAATGCCCATAAAGCATCGTCTAACTTATCTACACATCTCTCCTTGTGCTGACCAATTGTTCATTCCAAGATCCTTTTTAGTGCACGGTTTGTAAATTTTGCTTGCCCATTTGTCTGTGGGTGGTAGGCCATAGACGTCTTGTGGGTAACACCATATTGTTTCAATAGTTTCATAAACTACGTATTGCAAAAGTGCGTGCCTCGATCATTGATGATCGCTCGAGGGGTTCTAAACCGGCAGAATAGTTGTTTTAAGAACTTGGTTACGACCCTTGAGTCATTTGTTGGAAAGGCTTGGGCTTCGGCCCATCTGGATATGTAGTCGACAGCTACTAGAATGTATTCTTTTCCGTATGATTTTGGAAATGGTCCCATGAAATCTAATCCCCATATGTCAAATATTTCACATGCTTGGATATTTGTTAATGGCATTTCGTTACGCGTTGTGATATTTCCAAACCTTTGGCAAATATCGCAGCTTTTCATTAAGTCTTGTGCATCTCTGAAAATAGTAGGCCAATAGAATCCTGAGTCGTAAACTTTCTTTGCTGTCAAATTGGTTGTGTGATGTCCTCCGGTTGGTCCGTGATGGCTTTGATGGAGTATATGTTCGACTTCTTTCCCATCGACACATCTTCTCACAATTTGGTCGGACAGACTTTCAATAAATATGGATCATCCTAAAAATAATGTTTGACGTCGCGGAAGAATTTTTGTCTTCGCGATGATATCATCCCCTTTCTTGTGATCCCTCCAACTATGAAATTGGCAATGTCTGCAAACCAAGGATCGTCGGTGAATTGCGAACCTTGTATTTGTTCTCCTAAACTCATTAAATGCTCCTCTGGAAATCGATCTTTAATATCTCTTTCTGCAAGTTGTTCCATTGATGGGTTTTCAAGTCGACTTAAATGATCTGCAGCAACATTTTCTGCTCCTTTCTTATCTTTTATTTCGATGTCGAATTCTTGTAGGAGTAGAATCCATCGTAACAATCTGGGCTTTGCGTCTTGCTTTTTGAAGAGGTATTTTAGAGCTGAGTGATCCGTGTATACTATTGTTTTGGACAATATTAGGTAGGATCTAAATTTGTCAAAGGCAAACACTACAGCTAGCAGCTCTTTCTCGGTGGTTGTGTAGTTCTCTTGAGCATCTGTGAGTGTTTTGCTGGCGTAGTAGATTGGTCGAAAGAGATTGTCCTTCCTTTGCCCTAGAACTACTCCAACTGCGAAATTACTAGCGTCGCACATGATCTCAAATGGTAGACTCCAATCTGGAGCGACCATGATTGGTGCATTAGTTAGCTCCTTTTTCAAGTAATTAAAAGCTTTCATGCAGTTCTCATCAAATATGAACTTGATGTCTTTTCCCGGCAGGTGGGTGATGGGTCGCAATATCTTTGAGAAATCCTTGATAAAATGGCGATAGAACCCAGCGTGTCCTAGAAAGCTTCGAATAGCCTTAACGTTGGTTGGTGGTGGTAGTTTGGCAATGGTTTATACTTTTGCTTTGCTACTTCGATTCCTGACCTTGATATTCGATGTCCTAAAACTATTCCTTCTTTCACCATAAAGAGACATTTCTCCCAATTCAAGACGAGATTTGATTCTTCACACTTTGCGAGCATTCTATCAAGGTTGGATAGACATGATGCAAAAGAGTTTCCAAAGACCGAAAAATCATCCATAAAGACCTCCATGCATTGTTCAATCATGTCATGGAAAATTGAAACCATGCATATATGAAATGTTGCAGGTGTTTTGCATAATCCGAACTGCATTCGTCGGTATGAAAATGTTCCGTATGGGCATGTGAACGTTGACTTCTCCTGGTCCTTCGGGTCGAGCGGGATTTGGAAATACCCGGAGAAACAATCAAGGAAACAATAGAATTCGTTCCCTGATAGCCTTTCGAGCATTTGGTTAATAAATGGAAGTAGGAAGTGATCCTTACGAGTTGCTTCGTTTAACTTCTGGTAATTGATGCAAACCCTCCAACCGGTAACTGTCCGTGTTGGTATAAGTTCATTTTCTTCGTTTGTAATGACCGTCATTCCTCCCTTCTTCTGGACGACTTGAACAGGGCTAACCCAAGGTGAGTCGGATATTGGGTAAATCAATCCAACATCCTGAATCTTAGGATTTACCCTCCTCTGCCTTTATACGGATGGTTTGAAATCGTTTTTCATGAGTATCTTGTGTGTGCAATAGTTGGGATTGATTCCTTGTATATTAAAATTTTTCCATGCGATTGCCTTTTTGTGCGATTTCAGAACTTTGATGAGTTGAGCTTTCTCCTCGGCTTTTAACTCTTTTGATATTATCACCGGGAGTTGTGATGTTCCATGGAGGTAAGCGTACTCAAGGTGGGGTGGTAATTCTTTTAATTCGAGGTTTGGTGGTTCTTCAATAGACGGCTTCATTCTAGCTATCTCGTCTCTATTCAGTTTCTCATATTCAGCTTGCAATGGCGTATCGTCTATATCGGGTTCTGATGTGGATATTGATGCTATTTTAACCCACGGTTTTATTTGAGAATTCTTTCGTTTTTAGCTCGTATTTGTTGACAGATGATGAGGAAACTTCATCATTTCTGGTGAGGGTGATCTCTCATTTGTCGATGAATTGGAATTCTTGAAATTGAGCAGATGAAGATTGGTTTATGGTGATCTCGGGGTTTGGAAATGGTAGTGGTTCGGGTTGGTTGGCTAATTGTGGTTCAAATGGTGGTGGTTCAACACTCATTCCCTTGAATGAATCTAGGATTTCTTCAATTGAGGGAAATAGGTTTGGTCCGTGAATATGGGTTTATCTCTCTTTAGCCAAGGTATCGGTGTACCGTATCCTAATGGAACAACGATTGTTTTGCCATTGGTGCGAGGAGACTTCTTTTCAAACACGGGAAATAGTAGTTCGTCGGATGTTGTTGGCGAAGTGATTGCGGAATGCAGCCTAGGGTCCTTGTTATATAGCTTTCGAACGGTGATTATGGTGTTGGGTATCGGATCCTGGAAAGATAGTGCTAGTACTTCGTGGAGATGTTCATCAAAAATATCATGCATGGTATCACACAAACCAAGGTCCTCTTCCAGAGGTTTTTTCATTAATCGATCGACATTAAAGGTGACTTCCTCTTTCCCAACTCTTAGTTTTTCAGATTTTTCATTAACGTCAATTACGACCTTGGCAGTATTTAGGAATGGTCTACCTAGGATGAGCGGGATATGGGTGTCTTCCTCTATGTCCATGACAATAAAGTCTACTGGAAAAACGAACTTATCGACTTTGACCATGACATCTTCAGCAATTCCTCGAGGGAGTTTAACTGATCTGTCAGCTAATTGGATGGTCATACGAGTAGGTAATAGGTCATCTAGTCCTAATTTTTTATAAATGGAATAAGGCATAAGATTAACACTAGCACCTAGGTCTTCTAAGGCGTTACTAATTTGAATTCCTTGGAGAAAACAAGGTATACTAAAGCATCCAGTATAGCCTAATTTAGGTGGAAGACCATGTTGTACAATTAAAGAACATTCAGCATTCAAGGGTAAACTAACTATTTGCCTAATTTTTCTTTGTTTGAAAGGAGTTCTTTAAATAATTTGGCACAAGAGGGCATTTCTACTAAAGCATCTAATAATCTAACGTTTAAGTGTAGGCTTTTAAATATTTCCAGATATTTACCGAATTGGGCTTCTTGCTTTTCCTTCTTTAGTCTACCAGGATAAGGTATTCTCGTGTGAGGTACATTATCTGGAGTTTTGGATGGGTCAGATGTTGTGACAGGAATGTTAATTGACACATTTTCACTAGGTGTAGGTGTGGGCAAAGAAGTGTTTTCGTGGGTGTTATCGGGTGGTGGTGGATCAACTTTGGTTACTTTTCCTCCTCTAGTCACGATTAACACATCATCACGTGGTGGATGAGTGGTGTCATTAGTGATCGCCGACGTACTTTCCTCAATAAAACTTAAGTTTTTCAAAATAGATTCCATGTTAGAGATCAATTTTTCTGAAATTTTTATCATGGCGTCAATGTTATCTTGAAATCCGGTTACTTTTTTTTTTATAACATTTGTTCGAACATAAAATCTGATAAAGATTGTTTTGAGGAAGGTAGGTTGTTTGTAGGTGAGGAAACGGCCAAAAGTTGGGTTAAAAATTCATTTGGTGTGGGGATAGTTGAGTCAAAATAGGGTGTTGATATGATTGGTTGAAAAGTGGTTAAACTAAATCTAAACTAATTCTAAAGGTAAAAAGGTAACTTTTGATTGATGTTGATCTTTCAAAAGGATCGCTAAACACAAAAGTTGCTAAATTTCTAAAATCGGTTGTTGACGCTCCCTGGCGGCGCCGCCAAAAACTTGTTGTGTTGCACACCAGTCGTTGGAATTTCTAATGGTGATGGGAGACAACTGTGGGTATTAAATTTGTAAGGCTGGGGCCTAGGGTTACCATTATGCTAATCAAAGAGCTAGCAAAGGACAAGTATGACCTAGGATCGTTCTTCAAAGCGCGGAAAATTGAAGCTAGGGGATTTAGAAACCTTAATGTATTTAGCTAGGGATAAAAGAGTTGGTTTTGGTTTTATATTTTCTATTCTAAATTAAATTAAAATAAATTAAAATGTGGAGGTAACTTCTGGCGTTCAGCAATTATAACGATTATCTACTATGAAGTGGTTTAGGAGTTGTTGAATATGGAGAATTGTAATGACTAATGGCGATAAGTTTGTAAGTTAATGTGAGCTGTTAATGCAATTCTTCTATTAGGCTAACTTGAAAGTGTCCACAATCAGGCAAATAGAATGTCACGTGGGTTGCAGCATATATTAAAGCATACCGAAATTTCTCTCAAATGTATACCCATATTATCTGACACTTAATCTCGAATTCTATTCCCCAATCTTGGTCATCAGAGATGTCCGAATCATGGCATAGTTTGTTGAATAAACAATCTTATGAACGAGGTTTACCCTCACTGGAATAGGTTGGACTAACTGGTCTAGGTGGTCGGATAATGTATCATCACTTATTCGTACGAATTATCCACATTACTCAGGGATGCAAGAATACAGGGATGGTTAGTACTACAAATGGAAACTTAAGTAACACGTTTATTATTCGATACATAATATAACTACCTTCGGTCGTTCTCGACTTCCATACATTTGTACTCCGGCGTAGGCGTTTCTGGTACTATATCAGAGAACAGTCGAATAGGGGCCGTCATATCACTTCACGATATTTAATGCCAATTGTATTTCACTATTATGATGATCCTAATGCAACAATCAAACAAGAACATGCAATAAGACGATCAAAGCAATAGTTCGATATAAGCATACAAAGGTATTATTTAAGTCGAGGATATTCCGAAAGTTGTCTCAAAAATATCGTCTATATGAATTTAATCTTAATCTACCTCTATTCCCATATTCCATATCTCTGGATCCTATGTTGGTCTAGAGAACACCGGCCATACCGAGGTCAATGATTCAATCTAGCATAGTATAACCTAGTGACCTATACTCTATGAGTTAGCTACGTTCATTTTTGGATAAGGTTTTAGTCACAACATGAGTTGGGCAGATCAACGATAAAGATTTAATTACTACATCTATTTATAATATAAACCATTCGCAATCTCATAACATACAACACAATTATATATTTAAAATTTCTAAACGACTACCATAGCAGACAATTGAGTTATCTAGTTAACCATGACAATTCTAGCATGCATATTTAAATTTATAAAATAAAGAACAAACATATATAAATACGGAAGATAGATTAAAAACCTGGAAAGGTATACAAGTAACTCGTAGCTACAATGCGTCCCGGAGCACCTCCGTACATATCTTCCTTAGTTAATTAATTAGCTATTCTAATTAATTAAACTATCCTAACGGAAGAAACTAATTTTACAAGAATAAGAAAGATATAGAATGTAAAAAGTGTATGGGGGTGTGTATCCAAGGTATATCTTCAAATGAACCATGGGCCTCCTATTTATAGGGGAGATTTGGTGCATTTTAGCAACTTGGGGCACACGTTAGAAAAAGGTGGAAAAGTTGCTCGCACATGTACCCTAAAGCGCGTAAAAGCCTAGCACGTGTACCCAAAATCGCAGAAAAGGACTAGCACGTGTACCCTACGAGTACGAGCAAGGACGAAAAGTGGACGGGGGATGGGGGGTAGGCAGCCGGCGGCGCCAGCCAGGTGGCCGGCGGCGGCTGGCAGGCTGCCGCCCCAGTTCGCCGTCTTTCGCTTCATTACTTGATTCGTGCGTATCTTCTTCGTTATGCGTCCGTTTTCTTCGATTCTTTTTGCGTTGGTTTTGTTTTTAAAAAACAAAAAATTTGATGAAAAGAAATCCTAAAAATGTATCTCTGATCTTTGGATGTCTCGTACGAATCATTTGAATCTTCCGGTGTACGTAGAATCTTCATTCTTCACCCGTTTTTGTTGATTTTTCTTTTGTTAGATTTGTATTTTGAAAACGAATATCTTGGATAAGAGAAATCTCAGTGATGGGGACTTTTGTCTTTAAATCTTGTCTTGATGTTTTGAATCTTCAAACGTGTGTGGAATCTTCGTTTTTCGTCCGTTTTTCTTGATTTTTCTCGTGCAACTTCATTTTGACCTTTTTGGCAAAGTTTCTTTGATTTGAGTATATTTTGAGTCCAAATGCCAAGTATTGCTCCAGAATGAGAAAGATATCGGTAGTAAAAACATGACTTTTTACGCGATATCAACAATTAAATGAGTACTTCACCAAATCAAACAACAATTAACAACCATCAACAATAACCACGTAATCTTAGGCAAATAACTACCGAGCAATATTTAGAGATCAATTTCATTATGTGGATCCGCGGCCAACTAATCAATTAGTACCGTACCACAATAGTATGCATACTAAACGACATTTTGTGCAACAACAAACACATTTTCATCAACATCAACATTATGCTAACAAAGTTGGTTAATCTCTAGAATTGCCCATTCCATATATGTCGCACCCCCAAATTTACTGTGCGGAAGCGAATCGGGTCGGGGCGCGACTAATCAAATATCACAAGCACATAAGATAAAGTGAACGAGTCTATATGCGTCGTTTACTGCTTACATTGATATAATAAAAGTTTACAATGTAATAATGTTTACAAAAGCTCATAATTAATGTTTAGAGATTCTAAGGCATATCTAGTTTACAAAATGTAGAAATGCAGGGGAATCTCCTGATGTCTGTATGCGACTCGAGCTAATAATTCTGAGCAGATCTACTACTGCTGAGTACCTGAGAATACATACTACAAAGTCAGCTAAAAGTTGGTGAGTTCACAGGTTTGTATAGATAAACATGATGTGTGAACCATGAGATTTAATATAATGATTTGCAACCAAGCAAATAAAATAGATGTATATCACTGCCATGAGCCCATAGTTTGAGCTTAACTGAGGTGTCAGGATCACAACCAAGTGCCTGAGCGAGGGTGCCTCCCTGCGAGTGCCTAATCTACACTCATATGAACAAATGCTAATGCGTCCGTTTGACTAGTTAGTGCGTGCTAACCCGGACGGGGATTGTCAATCCCATATGGTACCATACACTAACAATCGCGCTAAAACCATATAAACAAACTATGTAGTGGAGGGCTTTAAAATGATTAGCAAAACAACTCATGCAGTATATATCGAGGTTTAGTACTCATGTCCACATGTAAAACAAAACGAGTATGTATTCCCACACCTTGGTTAAAAACAGTAAAATGAGGGGCTATGAGACTCACCTGAGTCTGGTGTGTTTGCTATCAAGCAAGTATGATGTTGCACAAGGTAATGTTGTCCGAAGACGGTAACCTGCCTTGCGTTCAAGACGCGCAAGGTTATAAGTATATGTAGACGTCTCAAAAGACCGTCCATGCTAGTTGTTCATCTAACTAGTAATGTCCAAATAATTTGGTTGTTTGATTGACTAGTTCGAGTTTTTGAAAATATGTACGGCCCGTTGGTGATGGTTTTCGCAAATATCATTTTAGTTGTCTAATGTCAAGTTGGTTCATAATACTCTTGTAATATTATTGTTCACGGCGTTTAAGCTTTAGGATTCACTAAGGTATATGTATATACATATATATGTGTGAAAATTTTATGGTCCGAAAGTGTAGGGTCTCGAAACTTAGAATTATAAAAGTGTAATCTTTCAAAAGTGAGTCCGACAGTCCAAATGATCCGACAATACATTGGGTCCGTGAGTCAAAGAAAGTCAAAGGTCACAATTAATCCGACAATAGGGTACTGCGTCAATAGGATTCTCGGACACTGTTCATGCGACAATGGGAATTCACGGACACTGTTCATGCGACAATGGGAATTCACGGGCACTGTTCATGCGAGATTAGTAATTCACGAACTTTGTTTATGCGTAAATGATATTCACGGGTTTCTGTTTATGCGTGAATGATATTCACGGATTTTGTTTATGCGTGAATGATATTCACGGGTTTTTGTTTATGCGTGAATGATATTCACGGGTTTTGTTTATGCGTGAATGATATTCACGGACTGTGTTCCTGCGACAATGGTATTCACGGATGATAGGAACAGTTCATACACTTTGGTTTTCTAGATATTTTAACTCGATAAGCCTCTCGATTTAACCAACTTCTAAACCGAATTAAGACTAACTAAAAATCATACATGTTCTCCTATATGTCTAGTGTAAAAATGCACTTTATGGTGTTTTTATATATTAATTTACTATTTTTAATAAAAATAATCATGAAGGGTGTCGGTTTTGGTCCAAGAACTGCTACAGTCCAAAGATCAGCTTCTACACTAAAAATCGTGTATTTCTGGAAAAGGCTAAAGAAAAACTTTTTAAAGTTAACAAATTATGTGAGGTTTTGGAACTGGTCTCATATTTTTAGTGGCCTAGAACTCAAGATATGGTCTCGAGAAGGAGGTAGATATTTCTGTCCGCCGGAATAGTAACGCGCACCTTAACAGAAATATTATTTTAAAATAGTAAACGTACTTGATATGTTACAAAATTGGTGTCTTTGGAAAGATAACATCACAGGCTACATTTTAGGCTTAAGAAACATTCAATTTAGTTAAGATATGAATTTTATAAAAATCGTGGTAGTTGACCAACTTTCTGGACAGAAAGCAGTGTGAATATAAGTTCAAGAAAAATGAGTTTATCCTTATACTTTGGACATAATATTGTTAAATGAACAACTAAACATGTATACAAGTATACTTCAAGTAAATCTAGTGAAAGTGGTGAGGATCCTTACAAGAAATCGTGATCTAGAGAGGTGATGGAAGCGGCTAGCTCGGCTTGGTGTTCCTCCTTCTTCTTCTTTGCTTCTCCTTCGTTTTTCTTCAAGTAAAATGGGTAAGATGATGGTGGTTTATGGTGGTGATGGTGGCAGGTTTTTAGAGAGAGGAAAGTGTTGAAGAGAGGGGATGGAGAGTATGGAGGGATGAGTGAAGTGTGGGTGAAGTAAAATGAGGTTGAAGTCAAATGGCATGACATGGCTTGCCATGCCCTTTGGCTGCTGATTTTCGTGGGTGGGGCCCACTAGATGGGTGTGGGGTTTGTTAAATTTTGTTTCCTCAATTTGTGCTTCGTGCAGTGCTCGTTTACCCGGTCGTTTGAACGTTTAATTATCGTTATACGTTTTAATACGCGTGTTTGAATAATGATTTAAATCTCAATATTTTTATTGAAAGTATTATCCTAAATACTTTATTTTAAGTTGTTTAAATGTTGTCGGGTCTCGGTTTGCGCGTTCGTTACGTATTTGTACGTTTATATGACTCACGTAACGTTTTTTTTAAACGATTTATTCGTACGCGTGAAAACGTAACACTTTTACTCGAAGTATTTTATCAAAATACTTAAGAATGGATTATAAAAATATAATTTGGGTTTATTTCATTTGTCGGGCGCGTTTTGCGCATTTTTAGGTCGTTTCTGAGCATTATATATGATACGAAATGCTTATGAAATATTATCGCAATAATATTTGGAAATAAGTATGTTTATCAAATAATTTCATATTATTTAATAAATTGAGTTCACCAACGCCCGTATTAATGTATCGGGATCCGCCGGATATTAAAAATGCACGATTTAACATAATCGCGTACGTGTATATATATATTCCAATATATATATTGATACATACAATTAGCCTAATCTAGCACTAATTACATGTATTAGCAGATGATTAGGAACTAATAACTAGCCCTAATTTGTCGGGTGTCACATTCTCCCCTTGTTAAGAGAATTTCGTCCTGAAATTTAGCTCGGAGTCGTAGATGGTGTGGATTCTGTGAATAACTGTGGGTACTTGAGTCGCATTTAGTCTTCCCGCTCCCAGGTGAATTCCAGACCACGCCGCGAATTCCACCGGACTTTGACAATGGGAATACGACTTTGTTTCAACTGTTTGACCTCGCGGTCCATGATTTCTGCTGGTGTCTCGACAAAATGGAGTTTATCATCGATGTGGATTTCATCGAGAGGAATAATGTGAGACAGGCATTTCTTAAGATTAGAAATGTGAAATATGGGATGCACGCTGCTGAGTTCGGGTGGCAGCTGCAATCGATATGCCACTGCACCAATCCTTTCAAGGATCTCGAATGGTCCAATGTATCTGGGATTTAACTTCTCACGTTTACCGAAGCGAATGACACCTTTCCAAGGTGAAACTTTCAAGAGTACTCGATCCCCAACTTGGAACTCGAGTTGTTTGCGTCTCACGTCAGCATAACTTTTTAGACGGTCACGCGCGGCTTTGAGTCTGTTTTGGATTCCAATTATTTTCTCTGTGGTTTCGTGAATGATTTCAGGACCAGTGAGTTGGCTGTCTCCCACTTCGGTCCAACAGACAGGTGATCGGCACTTACGACCGTACAGTGCCTCGAAAGGTGCAGCTCCAATACTGGTATGGTAGCTGTTGTTATACGAAAACTCGCATAAGGGTAAATGATGTTCCCAATTTTCACCGAAATCAACTACGCAAGCCCGTAGCATATCTTCCAGTGTTTGAATGGTTTGTTCACTCTGGCCGTCGGTTTGAGGATGATATGCAGTACTCATATCTATACAAGTACCCAATGATTTCTGAAGTGACTGCCAAAAGTGAGATGTGAAACGACTATCCCTGTGGGAGATAATCGAAATGGGAATGCCGTGTCGGGATACGATTTCCATAAGGTAAATTCGCGTGAGGCGTTCCATTTTGTCGGTTTCTTTGATGGCTAGGAAATGAGCAGATTTGGTGCGACGATCGATGATCACCCAAATGGTATCACAACCGCTCGATGTCTTTGGAAGTTTCGTGATAAAGTCCATGGAGATGTGCTCCCATTTCCATTGAGGGATTTTCGGTTGTTGGAGTAATCCGGAGGGTTTATGATACTCGACTTTGACTTTAGAGCATGTGAGACACTTGCCGACATATGTGGCTATGTCAGCTTTCATGTTTGGCCACCAATACAACTCCTTGATGCCATGATACATCTTGTCAGATCCAAGATGTATTGAGTATTTGGACTTGTGAGCTTCATCCATCACCAAGTCTCGTAGGTTCCCAAAATTAGGTAACCAGATTCGGTTTGAGAAGTATTTGGCTCCGTTGGATTTGGTTTCAAATTGTTGGTCCATCCCACGCAAGGACTCATTTTTAATGTTCTCAGGTTTGAGTGCTTCAAGTTGAGCGGTAATGATTTGAATGATAAGATCATCATGGATTGTCATGCTGAGGGCTCGGACTCGAAGGGGTTTTACATGTTCCTTTCGACTGAGCGCATCGGCAACAACGTTTTCCTTGCCTGGATGATAACGGATCTTGCAATCATAATCGGTGAGCAACTCGACCCATCGACGTTGCCTCATGTTGAGATCCTTTTGGTCAAAGATATGCTGAAGACTTTTATGGTCGGTAAAGATTGTACATTTAGTGCCGTACAGATAGTGTCTCCAGATTTTGAGTGCGAACACTACGGCTCCCAATTCGAGATCATGAGTGGTGTAATTCTTTTCGTGAACCTTGAGATGTCGGGAGGCGTAGGCAATGACCTTGTCTCGTTGCATTAACACGCAACCAAGACCTTGGTGTGAAGCATCGCAGTATACCACGAAGTCATCGTTGCCTTCGGGTAGTGATAAGATAGGTGCACTGCAAAGCTTTTGTTTTAACAATTGGAACGCTGACTCTTGTTTATTAGTCCAGTCGAATTTCTTTTCCTTCTGAGTCAGTGTCGTGAGTGGTTGGGCTATTTTCGAGAAGTTTTCGATAAATCGCCGATAGTACCCGGCCAGTCCCAAAAACTGCCGTACTTCGGTTGGAGTTGTTGGCGATTGCCAATTTTTGATAGCCTCGATTTTTGATGGATCAACATGAATCCGTTGACTGTCAATCACATGCCCAAGGAATTGAACAGTTTGCATCCAGAACTCACACTTGGAGAATTTAGCATATAACTCCTCGTGCTTGAGTAGCTCTAGAATGGTTTTCAGATGTTGCGCGTGTTCTTGCTCGTTGAGTGAGTAGATTAAGATGTCATGAATGAATATAATGACAAACTTATCGAGATATGGTTTGCACACTCGGTTCATAAGGTCCATGAATACAGCCGGTGCGTTTGTAAACCAAATGGCATTACTTGAAACTCGTAGTGACCATAGCGAGTTCGGAAAGCTATCTTCGGGATGTCGGTGTCTCGAACTCGGAGTTGATGATAACCTGACCGTAGATCGATCTTTGAATAAAAGCTCGACCCTTGCAGTTGGTCAAATAGGTCATCAATTCGAGGAAGTGGATAACGATTCTTAACAGTGAGTTTGTTGAGTTCACGATAATCGATGCACATTCTGAAAGAACCGTCTTTCTTTTTGACAAATAGGACCGGAGCTCCCCAAGGTGAAGAACTTGGTCGAATGAATCCTTTGTCCAGGAGTTCCTGTAACTGAGTAGACAACTCCTGAAGTTCGGATGGGGCTAAACGGTAAGGTGCTCGTGCCACGGGTGCTGCACCCGGCATGAGGTCTATGGAAAACTCAACTTGTCTTGGCGGTGGAAGGCCAGACAAGTCTTCAGGAAAGACTTCTGGGAAGTCTCGAATGATGGGCACATCCTCAAGTCGCTTCTCTTCCGACTTTTTCTCCATAACATGAGTGAGGATTGCCTGATATCATTTTCTCAAATATTTTTGGGTTTTCATGCATGATATGATATTCAGTCTCGTCCCACCGGTCTCCCCTTGTATGATTAAAGTACCACCGGTGATGAGAGGTATACGAACAATTTTATCAAAACAGACGATCTCTGCTCGGTGTTTGGATAACCAATCCATACCGACGATGATGTCGAAACTACCGATCTCGACAGGTATGAGATCAATGTTGAAGAGTTCGTCTACTAGTTTTAAAGTGCAATTGGGTATCACACTATTGGTTTCAATCAGTTTGCCATTAGCTAGTTCTACAATATACTTAGCTTCCAAGGCAACAGGGGTAATGTCAAGTAAGGAACTAAATTCATCAGATATAAAGCTCCTATCAGCACCAGTATCAAACAGAATAGAAGCATGTAAGTTGTTGATGAGGAACGTACCCGAGACCACATTCGGGTCTTGACGGGCTTCCCCTGAATTAAGGATAAAGGCTCTACCTCTCGGGTTGTTGTTGTTTCCCTTGTTGTTCAGCTTTGGGCAGTCATTTCTGAAGTGCCCAGTGTTGCCACACTCAAAACAGGCTTTTGGTTGGCTGGAGCTGGTGTTGGGGTTGTTGTTGGTATTGGTACTAGTAGACCTACAGTCTTTGGCTAGATGCCCATACCTCTGACACTTGTTACATGGAGTACCGCAGGGGCCATCATGATGGCGGCGACACTTAGCGCAGAAAGGCTTGGTTCCAGTGTAGCCTTTCCTGGGTTCAGAACCAGATGTGCAAGCGTTGACCGTTTCAGGCTTCTTTGATGCTGTTGATTTTGGTTGGAGTTTCCGGACCACTTTCTCTTGTGATCCCCAGAGTTATTACCGGTGTTCGTGGAAGTAGGTGTTTCTTGGCGAACCACCTGAGCCATAAGGTTGTGTGCCATACGGACGGCACCTTGAATGGTAGGAGAGTTGGAAGCAGTGACCATTCCCCGAATGTGTGGGGGAAGTCCCCAGATGTAACGTTCGATCCTCTTGTACTCAGGATCGACCATTAATGGGCACAACAGTGCAAGTTGATGAAAACGGGTTGTGTAACTGGCAATATCATTGCCATGAACTTTGAGATTCCAAAACTCGACCTCGAGTTGTTGCAACTCTTCTCTTGGATAGTACTCATCCTTTAACATTCTTTTCAATTCTTCCCAGGGAGTTTGGTAGGCGATATCAATGCCTACAGTTTGAGCATGAGTATTCCACCAGGTCAGAGCACCATCCATGAAGGTGCAGGTGGAATACTTGACCTTGCAGTCTTCTGGGCAGTTACAGATCCGGAAGACTGATTCCATTTTCTCGATCCATCGTAACAGACCGATAGCTCTTTCTGTGCCTTTAAAGTTCAAAGGCTTGCAATTGAGGAAGTCCTTGTATGAGCAAGGTTTGGCTGGAGGGGTGTTGTTGGTCGTGTCCTCGCTGCCAGAGCGTGGTTGTTGGGCAGCAAGGGCTTGAGCTACACCCTGAGCAATGAGTTGAGTGATTTCCGCTTGACTGTAAGTTCGTCTGGGTGGCATAATGCTTGAATAAATACAGAGGAAAAATATGTAAGATGTTGTTCAAAGGTTATGATTTATCGCATATGTATGTATATAGGAGGGTAATATACAACAGCACAATGTGATAATCATATTTCATAAGATAATAAAATTAGATACCATACAAGGTACGAGTTCAAAAGATTACAGACTTTAGAGTTTACACAAGGTACCGGGAATGGTTACATCCGGTTGAATTACACTGACTTAAAAAGGCTTAGATAAGTGATTACATAACAGACACTGTACTAATCTTGTCGTATAGCCACTAGTGACATCAGGGTGACAAGACGTTCCATGGCTTCAGCAAGTCGACTGGTCTGTCGGGCGGTATCTTCAGCGATAGTTAGGCGTTGCTCCAACATGAGAGCATATTGTTCGGCTTCCTGTGAGCATAGCTCACATTCTTCCAGTCTCGCCTGCAGGAGATCAACAACGCTTCTGTCATCTATCACTTGTTGGTGGATCATATCCACATTCCGTGTCATGTTTTCTTGTTCCAGATAGAGTCCAGCAATACGGTCGTGTGATGTGCGTAACCCATGTGTTTGTACTATGTATTGTTCTCGTTCCAAGCTTTCAAGCCTTGCCTCATGACGTGGTAGTCGAGCAGCAAGCACTGGAATGGTATGGTGGATGGGTTCTTGTGTATACGGGGAGATGTTCATGGGGTCAGCAGGAATCTGTATGGCTTCCTCAGACCTCCAGGTGTTCAGAGTTGTGGGTAGCCAATCCCACTTACGAGGGTAAGTTGGATAGTCCGCCCTGATTGTGGTATCACCAGTGCGGTAAGGGATAGCTCGAGCTGAACTGTTACCCCTTCGTTGATGTCGTGTGACTCTTGCCTCCCCAGTGAAATAATAGAGAGGTTCAGTTGAAGTTTGGGGTAAAGCGGTTAACTCCTCTACCGTTGGATAGGTTTGAGTTTCGTTGTTTGTGTCTGTCGGTGCTAGAGGAGAAATGTCTGCCATGTCTGTGGCAAGAGCGTTCAGTAAGTATTGTGAGGCCTATATATATATATACATATCATATAGCCTAATGTTTCTAGCACACACATGTATAGGTCCGGTTTCTCTCGTGGTCAGAGTCAACTAATGTATCCCTATTCCAGCATAACTAGTTCAAGCCTTACATCATCTTTATTTAATTGTACATAGTTGATCAGGCTATGTTAAATTAAACTTGTATGATGTAACTCTTGAACCAACCATACTTAATAGAAAATACTGCCTAACGGTCATAGTCTAGGCCCACTAATGCAACCTAGTTCACTATAACCTCAGGCTCTGATACCAATCTGTCGCACCCCCAAATTTACTGTGCGGAAGCGAATCGGGTCGGGGCGCGACTAATCAAATATCACAAGCACATAAGATAAAGTGAACGACTCTATATGCGTCGTTTACTGCTTATATTGATATAATAAAAGTTTACAATGTAATAATGTTTACAAAAGCTCATAATTAATGTTTAGAGATTCTAAGGCATATCTAGTTTACAAAATGTAGAAATGCAGAGGAATCTCCTGGTGTCTGTATGCGACTCGAGCTAATAATCCTGAGCAGATCTACTACTGCTGAGTACCTGAGAATACATACTACAAAGTCAGCTAAAAGCTGGTGAGCTCACAGGTTTGTATAGATAAACATGATGTGTGAACCATGAGATTTAATATAATGATTTGCAACCAAGCAAATAAAATAGATGTATATCACTGCCATGAGCCCATAGTTTGAGCTTAACTAAGGTGTCAGGATCACAACCAAGTGCCTGAGCGAGGGTGCCTCCCTGCGAGTGCCTAATCTACACTCGTATGAACAAATGATAATGCGTCCGTTTGACCAGTTAGTGCGTGCTAACCCGGACGGGGATTGTCAATCCCATATGGTACCATACACTAACAATCGCGCTAAAACCATATAAACAAACTATGTAGTGGAGGGCTTTAAAATGATTAGCAAAACAACTCATGCAGTATATATCGAGGTTTAGTACTCATGTCCACATGTAAAACAAAACGAGTATGTATTCCCACCCCTTGGTTAAAAACAGTAAAATGAGGGGCTATGAGACTCACCTGAGTCTGGTGTGTTTTCTATCAAGCAAGTATGATGTTGCACAAGGTAATGTTGTCCGAAGACGGTAACCTGCCGGGCGTTCAAGACGCGCAAGGTTATAAGTATATGTAGACGTCTCAAAAGACCGTCCATGCTAGTTGTTCATCCAACTAGTAATGTCCAAATAATTTGGTTGTTTGATTGACTAGTTCGAGTTTTTGAAAATATGTACGGCCCGTTGGTGATGGTTTATAATAATGTTTCGCAAATATCATTTTAGTTGTCTAATGTCAAGTTGGTTCATAATACTCTTGTAATATTATTGTTCACGGCGTTTAAGCTTTAGGATTCACTAAGGTATATGTATATACATATATATGTGTGAAAATTTTATGGTCCGAAAGTGTAGGGTCTCGAAACTTAGAATTATAAAAGTGTAATATTTCAAAAGTGAGTCCGACAGTCCAAATGATCCGACAATACATTGGGTCCGTGAGTCAAAGAAAGTCAAAGGTCACAATTAATCCGACAATAGGGTAATGCGTCAATAGGATTCTCGGACACTGTTCATGCGACAATGGGAATTCACGGACACTGTTCATGCGAGAATGGGAATTCACGGGCACTGTTCTTGCGAGATTAGTAATTCACGGATTTGTTTATGCGTTAATGATATTCACGGGTTTTTGTTTATGCGTAAAATGATATTCACGGATTTTGTTTATGCGTGAATGATATTCACGGGTTTTTGTTTATGCGTGAATGATATTCACGGGTTTTGTTTATGCGTGAATGATATTCACGGACTGTGTTCCTGCGACAATGGTATTCACGGATGATAGGAACAGTTCATACACTTTGGTTTTCTAGATATTTTAACTCGATAAGCCTCTCGATTTAACCAACTTCTAAACCGAATTAAGACTAACTAAAAATCATACATGTTCTCCTATATGTCTAGTGTAAAACTGCACTTTATGGTGTTTTTATTTATTAATTTACTATTTTTAATAAAAATAATCATGAAGGGTGTCGGTTTTGGTCCAAGAACAGCTACAGTCCAAAGATCAGCTTCTACACTAAAAACCGTGTATTTCTGGAAAAGGCTAAAGAAGAACTTTTTAAAGTTAACAAATTATGTGAGGTTTTGGCACTGGTCTCATATATTGTACTGGTCTAGAACTCAAGATATGGTCTTGAGAAGGAGGTAGATATTTCTGTCCGCCGGAACAGTAACGCGCACCTTAACAAAAATATTATTTTAAAATAGTAAACGAACTTGATATGTTACAAAATTGGTGTCTTTGGAAAGATAACATCACAGGATACATTTTAGGCTTAAGAAACATTCAACTTAGTTAAGATATGAATTTTATAAAAATCGTGGAAGTTGACCAACTTTCTGGACAGAAAGCAGTGTGAATATAAGTTCAAGAAAAATGAGTTTTAGCTTATACTTTGGACATAATCTTGTTAAATGAACAACTAAACATGTATACAAGTATACTTCAAGTAAATCTAGTGAAAGTGGTGAGGATCCTTACAAGAAATCGTGATCTAGAGAGGTGATGGAGGCGGCTAGCTCGGCTTGGTGTTCCTCCTTCTTCTTCTTTGCTTCTCCTTCGTTTTTCTTCAAGTAAAATGGGTAAGATGATGGTGGTTTATGGTGGTGATGGTGGAAGGTTTTTAGAGAGAGGAAAAGAGAGGGGATGGAGAGTATGGAGGGATGAGTGAAGTGTGGGTGAAGTAAAATGAGGTTGAAGTCAAATGGCATGGCATGGCTTGCCATGCCCTTTGGCTGCTGATTTTCATAGGTGGGGCCCACTAGATGGGTGTGGGGTTTGTTAAATTTTGTTTCCTCAATTTGTGCTTCGTGCAGTGCTCGTTTACCCGGTCGTTTGAACGTTTAATTATCGTTATACGTTTTAATACGCGTGTTTGAATAATGATTTAAATCTCGATATTGTTATTGAAAGTATTATCCTAAATACTTTATTTTAAGTTGTTTAAATGTTGTCGGGTCTCGGTTTGCGCGTTCGTTGCGTATTTGTACGTTTATATGACTCACGTAACGTTTTTTTTTAAACGATTTATTCGTACGCGTGAAAACGTAATACTTTTACTCGAAGTATTTTATCAAAATACTTAAGAATGGATTATAAAAATATAATTTGGGTTTATTTCATTTGTCGGGCGCGTTTTGCGCGTTTTTGGATCGTTTCTGAGCATTATATATGATACGAAATGCTTATGAAATATTATCGCAATAATATTTGAAAATAAGTATGTTTATCAAATAATTTCATATTATTTAATAAATTGAGTTCACCAACGCCCGTATTAATGTATCGGGATCCGCCCGATATTAAAAATGCACGATTTAACATAATCGCGTACGTGTATATATATATTCCAATATATATTGATACATACAATTAGTCTAATCTAGCACTAATTACATGTATTAGCAGATGATTAGGAACTAATAACTAACCCTAATTTGTCGGGCGTCACAATATAACTCAACAATATGCATCAATTAACAACGATAATTAACAACAAACATCAATATAAGATACAAGCGATACTCTACTCGATTGTCTGAACTTCTTGCACGTATCCAATCCGGAATCACACAATTATTACCCAAATAACCCTTATATCACTCACCTTTGTATTTTAGACCTATATGCAATTTAGTATTCAAGTATGAAGGCCACGCCTTTAACACCTAGCAAACAACACATTACAACATATAATGAAATTAACATCTAATAATCATCGAAATCAACTAACAACATCATCAACCCAATCATCCTCCTTGAGTTGACTAAGTTTGACTTTTAATCAAACTTACCAAAAACTACACTTTTCATGATCATATTCATTCCTAAGAGATTGAGTATTTATACTGTTAGTTTTAGGGTAGTAGAAAAAGCCTTAATTTTAACACTAGCGGTACTAATTGGTACATGCAATACTAATTTAATAATAGCATTATTAACTTAAAAAGAACTAACAGTACTATTCAACACTTAGATTTCATTAGCAGTGCTAACTTAGAGTAATAAAGCTAGCAGCACTAACTTGGAGAAGCAGTACTAACCGACCAAGGCAGTATCAACTTAGCACGAGCAGTACTAAAAAGCCTAGAAAGCAGTAGTAACCAAGCAGTACTAATATCCACTAGCAGTATTAATAAAGATGAAATAAAGCTAGCAGTATTAATAATACTTGATAAAATTACATCATCAACTTTTTAATAATCAAATAATAGTAATACATTAAAGAAACATTAAATTCCAAAGCTAGCAGCACAAAAAGTCATATTTTTACGCGCATATTTCCTGCACATTTGACCTAATTATTGGTGAAAATACTTAAATTAATCATTTATATACTTAGTTTCAAAAAGTAGGTCAAATAATGGGCATTGCTATAAAAAGTGCTAAAAACGTCCAAAAGGCATGCAAATCGAGACAGATTATTCAACACTGATTCTTATGTACTTTTAATCACCTGATGATGCAAGTTCTTAATTAGTCTCACATGACGTCACAGGTTACTTCAAGAATAGAGAATCAAGAATCGTGTAGATCGAATAAAGAATGAGAAGATAGAGCCGCCTGAGCGCAAACCGAAAGCATTCCGCACACGCCAACCCTAGAGACATCCAAATTTAGAAAATTTGGCATCATTAGAAGTGTAATGGAATTAATAAATCATAGGCAAAATAATCTAGTCAAACAGATGAGAAACGAAGAAGATACACACGAATTTAAGCAACGAGAAAAGCTGAAAACAGCATACAGGCAGCACACGGCCACCTAGGGAAACATGTACAGCCCTAGGAAGGCCGTGTATGGACTCATCTGACCGTGTACGGCCTGTTCTGGGCCGTGTGATCCCGTTGTACTTTGTTTGCTTGTATCTTGATGCTTTGGTGCTTATACGTGAGACCCTATGCTTTGCCTATAAATAGATGGCTCCATTTCCTCATTCCATACACCTCTTCACACCTCTCAACTTCATTTCTTCATTTCACTTTCTCTCTCACACTCTCTCTAGAGTTTCTCTCTCTAATTTTCTCTATCTAGATTAGGGTTTGGTTAGTTAGTTCTTGGTTAATATTTAACCTAGACTAACAGATGAGCTACTTTTGTAATAGTGTAGGGAATATTTCAAGGGGCTTCTTTGTAATATTGTCAAAGATATTGCAGAGATTCCATTCGTGTATTCTTTCAACATTATTTTGTCTACGCATAATATACAGTTACTTCTTTCATTTTCTATTATGATGATTGCTATCATTGTTATGATAGATTTAGGATTGTTTCCCACACATAGTGAGTAGTTCTCTTATGTGCTTGTTATGATGTAGTTAGCTTGTATATGGTAGGGGTGATGTTACTTTAAATACACAAATGAAAACCGGTGTACTGTTAATTTTATATTTATGAATTTCTAAACCAAATTCACCTTTCCTCCAATAAACATGGTTAGAACCTGTATGACAAGGAATCACAAACCTTGATCAACCGATCACTGCCTATCTATGTTTTCAAAATACAAACGTGGTCTGAATTGTGTAGTTGTGGAAATACTGTCAAACCTATCGTATAGTACACCGTGAATCAATCAGAGATTTATTGGGATATGTTTAATAGGGAGGGATGGTTTATATCATAGATGGTTAAATGTTAATACAAACTTAGTTAAAACAGTCCAGAGTGACCGTAAAAATGTGACCCCGGAAAGACCGTAAAATGGCATAGTCTTTCGTATGGCATTGGAAACACTACAAGTGGAGTAAAAATACGTGGAAGCTAAGAAACTGTCATAGGTTGAAGACTGTATCACATCCTGGTTGATCCACACAGCTCTGGACTATACAATGACCATTAATATAAAGTTTAGCAGTCACCAAACTCAGCCTTAATCTTTAATGTCTTGCCTAGTCTAAATGTCCCCGTAGTGTTAAGAACGGTCAGAACTTTAGTGGGCCTGTTACTCTATCTCATGTGCCCAGGACTATTGTTCCAAGAAAGGTCACTTTTCCACCATATGGAAAGTTTTGAAGAGTTGAGCAGCCTCCTCTGATCAGAATCACCATAACCTAGCAACTCAGTGACATCCTGTCTGAGAAATCAAGAGTAGGGTGTTAGTGTTTACACTATGAGTATTTAGGCAAAAGTAAGACACAAATCTTTAAAAAGACATTTTCATACTTAAAACCTTAGACATCACCCAGTATCATAAGTTAATGAAGTCATTGCAAGCATAATATATTCCCTCTTCTTGTGTATACCCCTGAGCTATCAATCCACCTTTGTTCTTGATCACTATGACCCTTTCATCTTTATTGTTTCTAATCACCCACTTGGTTAGCTCTTTTACCTTTGGGTAGATCCATTAAAGTCCAAACTTCTTGAATCTTGAATTGAAGCATCTCCTCCTATATAGCTTCAATCCAACTTGGATCCTTTAAAGCTTCAGTCACCTTCTTAGGCTCCATCTGAGATAAAAAATAGACATATAAAGAAGTATGGAGTTCTTCTTCATTGTTTTTGGTCTACTTCCTAGTTTTCATGGCAGATCCAATGTCACCAATTACATTCTTAAGAGGATGATCTCTATGAGGAATGTATTTTGATGTAGGTGTTTCTTGTATCTCATATTCCAAATTGGTATAATCCATATTGATCCCATCACTTGAGTATGTTAATGATAACCTCTCTAGCAAATTCCTTGTAGGATCAAAGATGTGATCCATGATCTTCTTAGTAAGCACATCTTCTGAGACTTCTTCATCTGCAACTTCTTCCAATGGTGGCATATTTGGATCATCTGGAAAATCACTTGGTATTTTATCACCATCATTTCCCCTTGATTTGATGTGCCTGCACTTAAACCCTGTGATGGCTGTTGTGGAGTTGATTGAAACACCTCAGGTGAATGAGGTGACCACACATGAAATAGAACATATTATGTGGAATTGTTATTCTTCAACTCTGATGTAACATGTACATGCCCTTGTACCTGCACTATATTGCACATTTGTATACCTAAAAGTATGGATTAGTGCATCAATATCAAACAAATAGTCATGACCTTTTCCCACAGCATTTACAGTGTGTTCATTAAAGGTCGCAAATTATTGACTCTTCCATAATCCTAGTTCTTTGATTAAATACTCTATAAGTATTGCTTTGAGTGGAGTATTCAACAAAGACACCTTTATCTACCTTGCTCTCAAACTTTTCTAAGTGGTCTTTGGTATTAAAGATAGTACAAGGACACCTAAAAGGTTTTATGAAACTAACCAATGGTTTTCTCTTAAATATTAGTTCATATGGTGTCGATTTATTTATGAGGCTTAACAACTAATACCCTATTTTGAACATAACAAGCAGTGCTAAATGCTTCTGCCCAAAATGTCATAGGTAACTTAGCATCTACTAATATGGTTCTAGCATCCTCAATTAGTGTCCTATTTCTCCTTTTTGTCACTCTATTTTTTTGTAGAGTCCTAGGTGCACTAAACTGTCTCTCAATACCATTAACTTCACATAATTTATTCATATCTTGATTCTTATATTGTAACACCCCAAAATTTAAAGCATTATTGTGTTAAAAGTAATTTTTTAAATTATTATTATTTTAGGTGAAATAAAATAGTATTAATTGTAATCGGTTTTAAATTTCCAGACAATAGTAATCACGGGGAATAAAATAGAACACAAATGTATATATGTTAGCTTAAGTATGTACATATTATTTTTCATTCCTTTCACCTTAAGAACAGTCATAGAAAGTTCAAGAACAAAGAAAAATTGCAGGAACCAAAAATTAATCCCAAAATCAGTGGTAATCATGAAATCAAAGAAGAAAACATTCAATTAATCACTCTCTTGATTCTTCAAAATCAAAGGTAAGTATGATTCTTCAAATTGTTAAACCTAGAAAATGGGTTTTATAAGGGTTTAAAGAATTGGTGATGAATAGAATGAAAGTAAGGTTGATTATGTTGAATTAAGATTAGTAAAGTGATGCACACCCAGCGGTCGGTCAGGTTTTAATCCAGTCATTGTTCCGTCCAACCGGGGTGCACTAGGGTGAAGTTTTAAATTTATAAGAGGTTGAGCTCAAACTATAAGTATTACCTACCTTGGGAGCAAGCAGTAAGTATAACTTGAGGTCGTTCTTTTATCGGAGCGAATTAAAACGAAGCGAGTGCCAAAGATGAGGTTCACTAATAGGATGGAAAAGGTAAATAGATTTTTGGTGGATTTTGTTTTCTAATTTATCCTAATTTCCGAAAAGTAAATAACGGAAATTAAAGTAGAGAGTAAGCAGATAGGTGGAGATGTGATTGCTAAAACTTTGAAAATTAGGGTTTCGGGATGATATTCATTATAGATATAACTGGAAATTCATCAGATAAATAACAAACATACTTTATGATCAGATCAATAGAATACTAGGCTATCATGATTCTGATAAGATCAGACTATATTCAAACCCCCCACACTTGTCTTAATAAACACATGGTGACCCTCTAAATGGATGTATGTATCCCCTGTGGGGCATGATCTGACAGTTGTTCAACAGTTACAGGCTGGGGTGCAAGTATCCCCTGTGGTTTCATGAAAGCAGATAGAGACACTGTCACTTGTTTAGAAAAGTTTTGACTGTCTACCAGGGTTGTTTCAAAAAATTTGAATGAAACTTTATCATAAGCCTTGAACTGATTTTTAAAGATCAGTAAAAGGAACTTAGATTAAGGTGCATATTTAACCCTGGTATCCTCAGTGACTATATTAAGTAGTTCTTCAAAAATCACACTTGCATAATCAACTCTAAAAGTGTTGATTAGTGACCAGTTAATCCGTGCCCAAAGGGTAAATAATTTTTTAAAGCAGGGCATTAGTGATTTGTAAGAGCAGGGAGAATAAAATATTTGTTCAAAAAGATTAGTATCTCCACATATAGTGTTTTTGGGTACAGATGATTTTCCAAACAATATGATTTTGATATCGTAATGACAAAATCCTTACACACTGCAGAAGCTCGAAGAGTTTTAACTTCTGCAGTGTCACTAAGTTTTGTTAGAAGATTTTGATTTCGTCATTACAGAGAAAGAAGGATTTCCGCTTAAAGTTTTTTAAAGAAAAAGTTTTATAAAAATCAAGAAAGCGTAAAGATTAATATGGGATTAAGTTTCTGATTTATAGAAGCGCTTCTTGATTTTCTTGTGGTTAAAACTTAATCAACGTGGTCGATGATGATGGTGAGTAGTGGTGGTAGTGGCTAGGGGTAATGATGGTGGATTGGTGGCATTAATGATGATTGGAGAGGTGTGCCAGAAAAATGCACTGACGTAAGAGAGAGAATTTCAGAATGTGCGACTTTTGCGTTGTACCTCAAAATGAGTAGTTTTGAAATCTGTAATCTAACCGCCATTAGCCAATATATCAGGGAGTCACTGATATATATAATCAACAAGAGTTGATTATCTACCAAAAAGAAATGTAAGTATCAAAGAGAAATAAAAATAATCTTCTATCTGGCTGAGAGTCTAACTCGCTGATTTAAATACAACTTAGAATACTGAATAAATCATTGAGATGTAGTCACAACATTGATATAAATCAAATTTATCATTTTTGAATACTTAAATTATTTATTAAGCAGAAATGAGTATAGATTATGTTAATTATAAATTGTATAACATATTACTGCATTAACTTTCACTGATCTAATTACAACTTAGAATACTAATAAGATCAGTTAGAGAAAACATAGATCAATGATATAAAACTCATATAAAAACATAATAAATACTCATGCGATTGTCTAAATTATAAAATTAGTTGAACATACCTAACTGACAATTACACTTGCTGATTGAATCAGTTGATGTAAATCGATCAGTGAATGTGCTCCGCTAAAGCTATATTTCACACAGTCATTTTATTCAAAAGCATAAAAGTAATTTAAACAACATTAAATAAATGAGCTCAGGGAGTTCATTTATTCATTGAGGTTTAACATACCAAGCTCGCTGATGAGATAATTAAATCTTTTCTCATCTAGAGGTTTTGTAAACAAATCAGCGAGTTGATAATCAGTTGGAATGAAATGAAGTTCAATATCACCTTTCATCACATGGTCCCTGATGAAATGATATCGTACATCAATGTGCTTTGTCCTTGAGTGCATCACTGGATTATTAGCAATTGCTATGGCACTTTGACTGTCACAGTAGATTGGTATTTCGTTGAAGTCAAATCCATAGTTGGCGAGCTGATTTCTCATCCAGAGAATTTGAGTTGTGCAGGCACTTGCAGCAACATATTCAGCTTCAGCGGTTGAGGTTGAAACTGAATTCTGTTTCTTGCTGGACCAGCTTACAAGCTTTTCTCCAAGAAATTGGCAGCTACCAGAAGTGCTTTTTCTATCCAGCTTGCATCCAGCATGATCAGAATCTGAATATCCTTTCAGAGAGAAATCTGAACCAGATGGGTACCAGAGACCAAGATTGGGTGTACCCTTCAGATATCTGAATATTCTTTTAACAGCGAGTAAATGAGATTCCTTTGGACCAGCTTGATACCTAGCACAGAGACATGTAGCAAACATAATGTCTGGTCTACTTGCAGTTAGATACAACAGCGACCCGATCATACCTCTGAAAGCAGTAATGTTTACAGATTTACCATCAGGGTCAGCATGTAGTTTCACTGCAGGTGACATGGGTGTAGCAAGGGATGAACAATTGGTGAATTCAAATTTCTTTAATAAATCTTTAACATACTTCCCTTGGTTTATAAAAATTCCAGCTTTGGTTTGTTTTACTTGAAGAGCAAGGAAAAATGTTAATTCACCCATCATGCTCATTTCACAACTTTTTGTCATAACGTCAGAGAACTCCTTGCACATGTCACTGTTAGTAGACCCAAAAATGATATCATTGACATAATTTGAACTAATATGAGATCTCTCTTATCTCTTTTGATAAATAGTGTGCTGTCAATCTTACCTCTGACATAGCCACACTTTATCAAATAATCAGAGAGAGTATCATACCAGGCTCTAGGAGCTTGTTTTATTCCATAAAGAGCTTTTTCAAGTTTATACACATAACCAGGGTTTTTGGAGTTGATGAATCCAGGTGGCTGTTTGACATATACTTCTTCCTGCAGCTTGCCATTCAGAAAGGCACTTTTTACATCCATTTGATAGACTTTAAATTTCTTGTGAGCTGCATATGCCAGAAATAGTCTCAAGTATAGCCACTGGTGCAAAGGTTTCGTCATAGTCAATACCCTCTTGCTGACAATAACCTTTAGCAACCAGCCTTGCCTTGTTTCTGACCACGACTCCATCAGCATCCCTTTTGTTCTTAAATACCCACTTTGTTCCAATCACTGATTTTCCAACAGGTTGCGGCACTAGCTTCCAGACTTTGTTTCTTTCAAATTGTGCCAATTCTTCTTGCATGGCAGATATCCAATTGTGATCAGTGAGTGCTTTATCAACCTGCTTTGGTTTCATCATAGACATAAAACTAACAAACAAACAGAAGTTAGCAGTTGCTGATCTCGTCTGGACCTTGGACTGAGGATTACCAATAATCAATTGATTATCGATATGTTTTGTCCACTTAGTCATTCGCTGAAGTTCAACAACGACTTGCCCATCCATTGATGGTGTGACACCACGCAAAATTTGAGTACAATTAAGTACAGTAAACTCATGAATTTTACGCTAATTTCTTGACAAAAGTTTTTTTTTTTTAAAAAAAACCTACTGATGTGAAATAAGTCTAGCGAGCCCAAAATAATAATACGAGAAGTATTACAAAATTTGTAATTTATATAATTACATACTAAATACAGAATAATATTGCGTTTTAAATACATATTAGGCACGCAGAACATTTATAATGTACAAATCATACAACAGTCAAAAATAATGATAATATCATTATTCTAGTTTTAGATTATGAACCTGCAGAACATCTACAAAATAAAATTATAATATATTAAATGTTATATTGCAATAATTATACACGTACACGAAACTAACGGGTTAAAAACCCAAATGAATAACGCCATTGAGAGAGTCAGTCGACACAAATGGCACTGAACTATACTCCCTTTGAAATCTTAACATTTAAGAAACAATTTTTATATACTCCCACACTCATACCAATCCCCACCAAACATCAATAATGCAATTTTCATCTTCTGTGTGTGTGTTGTGTACTGGGAACGAGAGGCAGAAGAGGCAAAAAGCAGGGAACAAAACTTCACCATTCAAACTCCAAACATCTCTAACACAAACTACTAACAAATGATCACATAAACTATCATCGATCATAATCATCATCAACAGTCATCATCATCATCAAAATCATTATCATTGTGAGGATTTACAACTCAAAACTTATACATCTATTTTATATTCTCTTTGATTATATAGTGATTTTGATGTATATAAATTGTGTAAAAACTTAGTATATGGTGATTGGTACAAATTATAATGGTTGAATACAACTTAAAACCCATTTAAAATCTAATTAATATGTGATTGTATGGGAATTGATATGTATACAGAAGGAAAAATAAAACATGACTGATCAAATAAAACCACACGGATCGTGTATTTAACAAACAGGATCGCGTAGTTTTTCGTTTGCCTCCAGCCGATCGGCTCAAATTATTTAGAGGATCGGTTGGTTTATATGTTAACCGTATGGCTCAATAATGTATAGCCGAAAGGCTATATACATATGAAAGTCATATACCCACTTACTAAACATGGAAACTTCCATTATTAGCAAACTATGTTTGTTAAATTAAATAATATTAATAATAATTATTATCATTACGTATCAAGTTTAAATGGTACAAAAATATTAACGATTTCACGACTCGAAATATTTGATCAGTTATATTTGATATAAAATATACGACACCTAATTTGGTTCTAAAATTGTGCATGACCGCAGGACAATATTTGTATACAAATATTAAACGATATAACTTTTGGGCCAAACGGGTTAGTTATATAATGGGTCAAAACTATTATTTTATATATTTGGGCCGGGTTTTGGTATTAAATTGGGTCATAGCAATTTTGACCACATTATTGGGCCACATTAATTGCGCCGTACTATTTGGGCCGAATGGGTTGGGCCAAGCCCAACGAATTGTGTAGTTGTAAAACACAAACTTAAACCGGAGCTATATATATAAGGGACAAGTAAAACGAAATGAATAACATTTTAGTTCCACTATAAATGGTTTATATATATATACACGAACGACTATAACTTATATATATAAATGGACTACGACAATTGTATTACAATTATACAAACACGATGACTTTTATATATATATATATATATATATATATATATATATATATATATATATTCAATTAATAAGTATATATGTATATATGTATATATGCTTCCACACAATGGTTAATTCAACGACAAACGCAACTCGAAAAATAATATTTGTTTTTCAACATATTTATCACCAACTAACTTTGTACAAACACTTAAATGTAAAGAATAGTCCAAGTACTTAAATAAAGTATATTTATTTGCGTCTAGGTATTTGAGGGACGCATCTGGGCTACTGTATTACTAGCTGTTATTCGCTGAAGACTTGCTACCTGTGAGTTCACAGCCCCTCCTTTTACTGTTTTGACTACTTTTAGTTAGGGGTGAAAAACATAGCTAATGTTTTTGCTATAACATGCAATATCTGTCTATAATTGCTTTTGTGCTTATATGCTACTGATTTTATATGAATGATTTCATACCATGATTGCAAACTATGTTTGAATATTTGTATGTTTATGTACGGTCATAGGATATTACCTTCCTACAAACTGTTGTGAACGACCTTATTTGACTTACTTGTCAACTCTTTTACTAAATGAATATGGTTAAACAAACCATTCTTACAAAAACCTGTGAATTCACTCAACATTATTGTTGACCCTTTTACTATGTTTTTCAGGTAATTCACAGCACAAGTAAGAACGCATACTAACGGAGTTAGGCAACCCGTGACGAATTAGGATGCCACATTTTGGGAAAAATAAGGATTTATTTTGTATAACTGATATTATTTTTACGACTTGATGAGTTGTAGTTCTTTTGTAAACAAACTACCTTCTTAAATGGCATCTTAATTTTATGTTCTGCAATAATCATAAGCTCTGATTTAACATGAGTGTTAAATGTTGACGTCAGCACCCCCGCTTACTCTAATGCTTCCGCAAATCGCGAGTTGACCGCGCTGACCGAATTTGGGGGTTGCCACAGTTTGGTATCAAAGCCATTGGTTATAGCGAACTAGAAGTCTTTAAGTGAACTGAAAGCCTTAGAGACCTAGACTATAGCCTTGGCCAGGACACTCATGCATTCACACATGTGCATATGTCTAACTCACCATATGATAACTATTGTCACAATACGTTTAAGAGAATAGTTACGTGTTCCTACACGTGACTTCTCAAACATGGTTGTGATAACAATGGCACCTCGGTACACGAGAAACCATCAACCAACACCATCACACATTTAATCTATCTGTCCACTATACAGATATACAGAAGTTATTTATTGTCTGATGAATACTTGATCCGACTTTGCATTCCCTGAAACAATCTACACTTGATTAAAATCCCTCCTACTTGAGAATTAGAAGAATGCTTGAGGGCACTATTATTATATTAAAAATCTGTAATCCTTCTCATACATTACAGCCTCCCACTGTTACGGGCAAACATATATAAAACTAATGGTCCCTACCTTAGTTACTATACTCCACACACTAATCAGGAAACTTCCTGACACACGAAATGACATCTTAAGAATTACAAAGCAAATACCCGATTTGAATGGAGACTTCATCACCACTTACAAACGATACAAACCTGATAAATTACACCTGAACTTGTATAACAAGGATGGATACTAGGAGAGCGTTCTCGAATGGTTGAGAGTATAGCTGAGATTATCAACGATTTTGATACAAAATGCAACAAGTAACCATCAACGTTTTGAAACAATGTACGAACTAATTGTGAATAAACTTATACTATTGAGGACACCCATTGATTTGACTCATGCACAAATGATCTTGTAAGGAGTAACATAACTTAGAATTTTATCTCGAACGACTACACACAAGCTTCTCAAAACTATTTTAAAAGCTTTCACGCTTTTATACAAATTAATGTATATGAAAGGATGACTATTATATTACTTTTAAAAGCTTGACTCATCCACCTGACATAGGTACACGTTCTTACTAATATGGATCAAGGGACACTAACATTCCCTACTAATTTAGTCTCTACTACTTGAGCGATTATTTGCGAATAGGATGCTGACATTCCTACAACGACTGTTAGGACATGAATAATATAGTACTAACGAAAAGTTGGATGACTGGTCGGTCATAGTTGACTACTACATAAACAAACTCTCATTTTCTATTAGACCGAACGAACCTTCTACAAACATTTAACGATTAAGATCGACAATTTATCTATCGAATGGACGGAAGGAAACAGATGAAGGTTGCGATACCAATCGAAGTACCAAGCCTTCTAGGCACTACCCGAACAAAACATAGGAAGGTGTCGTTATACATTAATCAAGCAGGAATCTCAAACAACAATTAGGGTGGTCAGACCCAACTCTACAAAATAAATTTCCTCCCCACAACCGACAAAATTCATATGACAATGTTTATACAAATTGTTTATGAAAATGTTTCACTATAATTTGGATAACATTTCAACGAAAACTATGTTTTGGATAACATTCCAACGAAAACTATATATTGAGTAACATACAAATGAAAACTACAAATTTTGAATAACATTTCAACAAACACTTTGGATAGGAAATTGGAAAACATATCGGTACTGTTTATACTGGAGAACGTACCAGTACACATTTAATGACCAGAGAACAACCGGTAGATAAATTGGAGAACGTACCAGTACACACTTAATGACCGGAGAACAACCAGTAGGTAAACTGGAGAACAACCAGTAACATGATTCGCTGGAGAATGATCAGCACTGTTATAAACCAGAGAGCAACCGGTAACTTTCAAAAATACTAGAGAACGACTAGTACCATGTTAAACCAGAGAACGACTGGTAGACTTTTAAAAAAAAAAATCTGGAGAACAACCAGCAAAGTGTTTTAAATTATATTTTTGGGTGACATCCTAACATAACTATATTATGGGGAAATGACTAAACTAAATTATATTTTGGTTAACGTCCCAACAAAGGCTATATATTTTGAATAGTGATCCACTGAAAATATATTATGGGCAGACATCCCACTTAAGTTGTGAATTGGGCAGACATCCCAACTAAACTGTATTTTGGGCAATATCCCAACGAAATTTTATTCTTGGACGACATACCAACAAAACGAAATTGAATAAATCCTAACACCGTCACCGAGATGTCGTGGAAAAGGATGACTCAACTTTTATTAGTTAACCCTTGTAAACTAGATGAAAAATACAGATAGAACTAACCGATAGTAAGTTCATTGAATCAGGATAAATAGTACCGGGATGTGCCTGAACGTTAGAGGGACATTCCTTCGATGTAGACTTGCTATCGGTAGAGTTGGGGAGTTTCGACATCATAGTCGTTAGGGATTGTGTTTGTCGAGAAATTGAGATAAGATTGTATGATCTGATAAGTCGGTATGAGTACCTCTACTCACTATCTATTATCTCTAATGGAGATAGATGATTTATATTATGTATCTGGCAATCACTGCAACATGCAGTGGGTAATTGTCTCGATATGAGAACTGCCTGCCATTCACAAAACTGGCGGCCAAAACAAATGAACGATGCAAACGCTTGAGGACTCGTTAAGAGCCTGCAAAATAAATTTTGGAGGAAATTAGGATATTCGCCTCCCACTAACTGAATCTTTCTACAACAACAGTTACCACACTAGTGTACAAATGGCGCCATTGAGGCACTGTATGAACAAAAATGCTGATCACCACTCTATTAGGTAAAGTGGGTGACAGACAACTATCAGGTCCCTAGAATCGTTGAGGAAACTATGGGAAAGATAACTTAGGTATGTAACTGACTGAAAACAGTACGAGATCAACAAGAGGGCTATGTTGATAACTGCTGTAAACTTTGGGGAACTTAGACAAATTTGAATGCCACGATGGCAACCGCGAAATTTCTCAGAAAACGCTACTCAATCATGTTAGTTGACACTAGACACATGTTATAAGTTCCTCGATACCACTTATTCTAAATTGAAGCTGAGAGGGTCATAAGCATGGCTTAATCAAGACAACGGTAGAAACCCAGAGTTGATAATTAACAGATGAGTCAATTATTGTGTTGACGATGACTTAGTCATGATAGGACTACATCATAAACAATTATCACATAACAACTGTTTAGTCATGCGTGAACTACTGTGTAAATAGTTATCTCGTAACTACGATATAACTTCAATTTGAATGAGGGGAATTTACTTCTTAATCACATGATCGACGATAACAGAATCTACGTGACTAACCCAAGATTGATGAAATCAAAAGCTGGAGAAACCTTGGCGATACGAGTGGTAAAACATAACCTCCACTACGTAGGACCGTTCGAAAAACCTTATGAGAAATCCCTGTTGCGTACAATTTTGAACCAGTACGATAACTCAATAATGTTCACGACATTCCTACGATTTTAACTTGAAAAGGGTGCTCTATAACGAGGCTTTAATCATTTCCCCGATGAAGTCTTCGTTGACACGAAACTTAACTCTTTGATGAAACTTGTCAAAACTTCTTATAAGAAAACGTAAATGTGACAACCCGTACTTAGGCGTATTAATTTACTCTAAGCTTGCTTGTAATTACTTGCGATTAGTTTGAAATAGAACTAAGTTGCTTGTAATATAACGTATATTGAATATACACACGTACGTAATAAATTGATATTACACGATTTGCTCAGATGGATTCCGACTTAACTGGACGTTGGTGAACGCAATTTATTAAATAATGTGAAATTATTTGATAAACATACTTATTTCCAAATATTATTGCAATACTATTTCATAAACATTTCGTATCGTATATAATACTCAGAAACGATCAAAAACGTGCAAAACGCGCCCGACAATCAAATAAACGACAAAATATATTTTATAAATTAAAATATATCATCTTGAATGGTAAGTATTTATTTGAAGTATCGTATTTCAAACCTATAATAAAAACGTTAATTTAAACGTCACACGATTTATTAATCGTAACACGACTCCGCGAATCACTACCGATACATCACAATAACATTTTTATTAATGTTTCTAAGTAATAATAAGTATTACTTCAAGTTAAAATATCGGGTTTTAAAATCATTAGTTAAATACGCGTAACAAATGTTTAGCGCCTAAATAAATGTCGGAACGAACGGGTAAATGAACACCACACGAGACACAACTTTGGGGGAATGATTTAAACACCCACCTAGTGGGTGGGACCCATGATATCTGCAGAGAAATGGGAGCCATGCCCCATTCCTTTGCTTGTGAAATGCACCAAACACACCCTCCCTCACCCTTTCACCCCACACTTCCATCACTTTCACTCAACTCTCTCCACTTCTCTCTCCCTCTCTCCCCTTGCACGAAATTCTGCAGCCTTCCACCCCCATAACACCACCACAAGTCAACCATAGCATCACCATACAACCACCACGAGCCGCCACGCCGAAAATCAAGAAAACACGATAAACGAGTCTTCGGCTTCATTTCTTCACCTCTTCATCGTTTCTTTGTAAGAACTCTTGAACTTTCATTTTATTTACTTGGAAAACATATAATTACTTGTTATAATGTCCACTTAACGATTACATGTCCAAAACATAAACCGAAACGCATTTTACAACTCGAAACCCTACTCTAACTTTCTGTCCAGAAAGTTGGTCAACTTCCATGATTTTTATAAAATTCATATCTTAACTAAAATGGATGTTTCTTAAGCCTAAAATGTAGCCTGTGATTTTATCTTTCCAACGACATTAATTTCGTGACATATCGAGTTCGTTTACTATTTTAGAATGATATTTCCGTTAAGGTGCGCAGTACTGTTCCGGCGGACAGAAATATCAACCTTCTTCCCGAGACCACATCTTGAGTTCTAGACCACCAAAACATATGATACCAGTGCCAAAACCTCACATATTTTGTTAACTCTAAAAAGTTCTTCTGGGACCATTCCCAGAAATGTCCGTATTTTTGTGTATAAATCAATCTTTGAATGAATGTTTGTTTTAGACCAAATCTGACCACCGTTCAAAGTATTTTTGTTAAAAATAGTAAATGAACTTATAAAACTAACATAAAGTACAGATTTACACTAGACATATAGGGGAACATGTGTGACTTTTAGTCAGGCTTGATTCAGTTTAGAAGTTAGTTAAATCGAGAGACTTGTCGAGTTAAGATCTAGGAAACCAAAGTGTAGGAACTGTTTTTGTCATTTCACAAAATCCGTGAATACCATTATCGCATGAGCCAAATCCGTGAATACCATTGTCGCATGAGCCAAATCCGTGAATACCATTGTCGCATGAGCAAAATCCGTGAATATCATTATCGCATGAACAAAGTCCGTGAATTACCATTGTCGCGTGAACAGTGTCCGTGAATACCATTGTCGCATTAACTGACACTTTTGTACTTAAAACTATCCCGACAATCTTTATTGTCGCATGAAACAGAAACTTGAAAATACTTTTTATACCAAGCCTTGAATACATACAATATCACGACATACTTGATTTAACATCACGTTACAAATAACCAACTATTGTATATGCTCTACAAGGTATAGAAGCACAATGAATTACATAATAATAATATTTGAATTATTATTACACCTCCGTCACCAACGGGCCACACTTAATTACAAAATGGTTATAAACGTACAAACAAAAACTTGGACATTTTCTAGTTGAGTGGACAACTAGCATGAATGATCTTTTGAGACATTCACTTATACATACAACCTTATATGCTTAGGGCATTTGAAGGTTGCGGGTTCGCAGAACCTATGGATTACTACTGCTTTCAGACTTTACGTTTATTAAGTTAAACGCTTGCTTGCTTGACTCAGGTGAGTCTTACAGCCCCATTTTTACTGTTTTACTTACGGGGTGAGATACATTGCTTACATTTTTCTTGAACACAAGTGCTAAGTTACTACTTTTCATATACGGGCTTGTATGAGTTACTTACTAATCCACTAACGTCCCTCCATCATAGTTTCGTTAGTTATGGACTTAAGCGCGAATATTAGTTAACGGATCCATTAGGGACTGACCCTCCCCGCCCGGGGTAGTAGCGCTACCACGAACCGTTATGTATAAACGGGCGACTTTTATTTGTTCCGTACGAGTGTTTGGATTGGGCACTCGCGGGGGCACTATACGGTACTTGGCTGTACCACTGATTTACGGGTTAAGCTTCGACTATGAGCTCATGGCAACGGTATATACATATTTACTTATTATTTGCTTGGTTGCAGATACTTGATTTATGCCTGCGGGCACAACTGATAAAAATCTCGTGTTCAAACTATTACTTACTTACAAACCTGTGAGATTCACCAACATTCGTATTGACCCTTTTTAGCATGTATTCTCAGGTACACCTACGGAGTAGGATTACTCCAGGATTACTAGCTAGAGTCGCATGATTTCCAAACTGCATTAATGGAGAGTCTTTAGCATTATCTTTTGTAACTTTGGTTATGTAACAGAATCTCCCGTTACGTACGCGGACTCTAGAGGACCTTACTTTTGTAACGAAAACATTATGTTTTCAAATATTATTTTATAATGGCACGTAACTATTTTACAAACATCTCATTTAGAAGTCGTTTGCTATACTTTGGTGCTTGATTATTGATTAGTAACACCCAAAGCTTGCTTCCGCGCAACATTAAATTTGGGGGTGTTACAGATTGGTATCAGAGCCTAAGGTTATAGCGAACTAGGTTGCATTTAGTGGGCCTAGACTATGACCGTTAGGCAGTATCTCCCTTTTAGGTATGACTGGTTCAGGAATTACATCATATGACTTTAATTTAACATAGCCTGATCAACTATGTACAATTAAAGAAAGATGATGTGAGGTCTGAAATGGTTATGTTGAACAGGGATACACTAGTTGACTCTGACCACGAGAGAAACCGGGACTCAAACATGTCAGTGATTAGACGCTTTAGGCTATTATGTGATATATATACATATATACATAGATAGGCCTCACTCTCGCTCAATATCTTAGGCTATATTATATATGTATTATATGAATATAGGCCTCATTCTTTCTAACGCTTTGTCTCATAATGGCAAACACACCACCCAATTCGTCACGCTCTCATCCGTATGGATCCTAAAACCCACGGATTTTTAGGAGGACCACAATGTCACCTCGAACTAACCCCTATTCCATACCAGCTTTAGCCGCCAGGCTAAACCACCATGAGCGACGACTTCGCGAAATGGACATAGAGCTGCAGGAGACTCGTGAGAACTGGAGACTCACAGCCCTTGAACGTATCAACCAAGTCTCCGAAGATCACGAGAACACTGTGGATAACATGGACACACTTCACGACCAACTGGGAGAAACTATCGAAACCATGGGAACTATTCACAATCAAGTGATCAGTAACCAAAATGAAATCTCTGTTTTGCAAACAAGGCTGCAAGAATACGAGACGCGTCTACGGGAAACCGAGGATGCTCTTAGAATGGTTAGCAGGCTTGCAGAATCTGTTAACCATCTCACTTCTCTGTTGTCACAACTCAACCTACATCAAGATTAGTGCAGTGATTATCATGCAACCTATTTGCTAGCTATGTAAACTCTTGTAACCCGACCGGATGTGATGTTCCCGGCATCTTTTGTGAACTTAAAATTTTGTAATTCTTTGAACTCGCACCTTGAGTGGTTGCTAATATATCTATCTTATGTTATTGATTATCCTATAGGGATATTGTATATTACCCCCTTATGGATATGCATCCGTGAAAATCATACTCCTTGTACAAAATCTCACATACCTCCTAACTTTTTATTAAAGGAACATGCCGCCAAGGAAACAGACTTTCACCGCTGCTGAACTTGCCCAGTTCGTTGCCCAAGGAGTAGCCGATGCCCTGGCTGCTCAAGAGGCACAGCGAAACAGTGGTTCAAATCCAAACCAGGGCAGCGAAAATACCACCAACACAGTATCAACTGCCAAACCTTGCACATACAAGGATTTTCTGAATTGCAAACCCTTAAACTTCAAGGGAACTGAAGGAGCCATCGGCTTACTGCGATGGATTGAGAAACTGGAATCTGTTTTTCGAATCTGCAATTGCACCGAGGATTGCAAGGTTAAGTACTCTACCTGCACCTTTATGGATGGTGCCCTTACCTGGTGGAATACCATCGCCCAAACTGTGGGAATTGATGTCGCTTATCAACTCCCTTGGGAAGATCTGAAGAAGATGCTGACAGATGAGTATTGTTCAAGAGAAGAGCTACACCAGCTTGAGGTTGAATTCTGGAACCTCACAGTGAGAGGTGATGATATCATCGGTTACACTACCCGCTTCCACCAGCTGGCGCTTCTGTGCCTGACAATGGTCGATCCTCAATACAAGAGGATCAAAAGGTATATCTGGGGACTCCCAGCCAAGATTCAGGGGATGGTAACTGCGTCCAATCCGGGGACTATTCAGAGTGCCGTCCGTATGGCACATAACTTAATGGCCCAGGTAGTCCGTCGGGGAACATCCGTTGTAAAGGATACTGGTAACCGATTTGGGGATAACAAACGGAAATGGAATTCCAACCACAATCAAAACCAAAGCCAACAACAAAACAAGAGGCCAGATACTACAAAGGCCTATGCTGCTGCTACCGATGAAAAGAAAGGATACAGTGGGAGTAAACCTTATTGTCCCAAATGCAACCGTCACCACGATGGTTCTTGCCCTTGCAGCAAGTACAAACGTTTTGGACACCTAGCTAAAGATTGTCGAACCAACACCACAAACACAAACCCTAACACATTAAAGGCCTGCTTTGAGTGTGGAAACACCGGACATTTCAGGAATGATTGTCCAAAGCTGAGAAGTAATAACAGGAACAACAACGCTCGCAGCAGAGCTTTTGTGTTGAACTCAGGGGAAGCCCGCCAAGACCCGAACGTTTTTACGGGTATGTTTCTTCTCAACGAATTAACCGATTCAGTCTTGTTTGATACTGGTGCCGATAAAAGTTTCATATCTGATGAATTTAGCCCATTGCTCAATGCTACCCCCACTACCTTAGATGCTAAGTACATTGTAGAATTAGCAAATGGCAAACTACTTGAGGCCGATAGTATAATATGCAATTGCACCCTAAACCTAGCCAACGAACTTTTCTCTATAGACCTGATACCCGTTGAAATCGGGAGCTTTGATATTATCGTTGGTATGGACTGGTTGTCCAAACACCGTGCTGAAATCATCTGTTTTGAGAAAATCGTTCGTATTCCTCTCGCCACCGGAGGAACTCTAGTCATACAATGGGAGACCGGTGGGACGAGACTGAATACCATTTCGTGTATGAAAACCCAGAAATACATGAGAAAATGGTACTAGGCAATCCTCGCGCACGTTACGGAAAAGAAGTTGGAGGAAAAGCGGCTCGAGGATGTGCCTATTGTACGAGACTTCCCTGAAGTCTTTCCTGAAGACTTGTCTGGCCTTCCACCACCCAGACAAGTCAAATTTCAAATTGACCTTGTGCCCGGAGCTGCACCCGTGGCACGAGCCCCTTACCGATTAGCACCGTTCGAGTTGCAGGAGTTGTCCACTCAGTTACAGGAATTCCTGGACAAGGGATTCATTCGACCAAGTTCCTCACCGTGGGGAGCTTTGGTCCTCTTTGTGAAAAAGAAAGACGGATCTTTCAGGATGTGTATCGATTACCGGGAACTGAACAAACTGACTGTGAAAAATCGATACCCACTTCCCCGAATCGATGACTTATTCGACCAACTTCAAGGGTCAAGCTGTTATTCAAAAATCGACCTGCGTTCAGGTTACCATCAATTGAGAGTTCGAGATGATGACATTCCGAAAACCGCATTCCGAACCCGTTACGGACACTACGAATTCCAAGTTATGCCTTTCGGCTTAACCAATGCACCGGCTGTATTCATGGACCTTATGAATCGGGTGTGCAAACCCTACCTCGACAAGTTCGTCATCGTGTTCATTGACGATATTCTGATTTACTCCCATAACGAGGCACAACACAAACAACATTTGAAAACCATTCTCGAATTGCTCAGAAAGGAACAACTATATGCTAAATTTTCCAAATGCGAATTCTGGATTCGTATGGTACAATTCTTAGGTCATGTCATCGACAGCCAAGGTATTTACGTAGATCCAGCAAAAATAGAGGCAATCAAGTGCTGGCAAGCACCTACCACGCCAACTGAAGTTCGCCAGTTCTTAGGCCTCGCTGGATACTATCGCCGATTCATCGAAAACTTCTCAAGGATAGCTCAACCTTTGACTATCTTGACTCAGAAAGAAAAACAATTCTATTGGACCGACAAACAAGAGACAGCTTTCCAACTCATGAAACAAAAACTCTGCAGTGCACCAATCTTGTCCTTACCCGAAGGCAACGATGATTTCGTAGTTTACTGCGACGCATCACACCAAGGACTTGGTTGCGTGTCAATGCAACGCGATAAAGTTATCGCATACGCTTCACGTCAACTGAAAATTCATGAAAAGAATTACACGACACATGACTTGGAGTTAGGAGCCGTTGTATTCGCTCTCAAAATCTGGAGACATTACTTATACGGTACCAAATGTACAATCTTTACCGACCACAAAAGTCTCCAACACATCTTCGATCAAAAGGATCTGAACATGAGGCAACGTCGATGGGTCGAGTTGCTTACTGATTATGACTGTGAATACGTTACCATCCAGGCAAGGCAAACGTTGTCGCCGATGCCTTAAGTCGTAAAGAACGAACGAAACCCCTTCGAGTCCGAACACTTGTCATGACTGTACACAACGACCTGATAATCCAAATTCTTACCACTCAACTTGAAGCACTCAAAGCTGAAAATGTGAAACACGAGGCCTTGCGAGGCATGGATAAACAGTTTGAAACCAAACCAAACGGGGCCAAGTACTTCTCTGACCGACTCTGGTTGCCCAACTACGGGAACTTACGAGACTTGGTGATGGACGAGGCACACAAGTCTAAATACTCTATACACCCTGGTGCCGACAAAATGTACCATGGCATCAAGGAGTTGTACTGGTGGCCCAACATGAAAGCCGATATTGCTACCTACGTTGGCAAGTGTCTTACTTGTTCTAAGGTTAAAGCCAAACATCAGAAACCTTCCGGTTTGCTACACCAACCGGAAATCCCCGAATGAAAATGGGAGCAAATCACCATGGATTTCATTACCAAACTCCCAAAAACCTCTAGCGGTTGCGATACCATTTGGGTGATCATAGACCGACTCACTAAATCTGCTCATTTCCTAGCCATAAGGGAAACTGACAAGATGGAACGTTTGACACCGATCTACCAGAAAGAGATCGTGTCAAGACACGGCGTGCCCATCTCAATTATTTCTGACCGAGATGCCCGATTTACTTCTCGCTTCTGGCAGTCACTACAAAAATCTCTTAGTACTCGTCTAGATATGAGTACAGCTTATCATCCCCAAACTGACGGCCAGAGCGAACGAACTATACAAACACTGGAGGATATGCTACGAGCTTGCGTAGTTGACTTCGGTAACAACTGGGAAAATCACTTACCGTTGTGTGAGTTTTCATTCAACAACAGCTATCATGCCAGCATTAGGGCTGCACCTTTCGAGGCACTTTACGGTCGTAAGTGCCGATCACCCGTTTGTTGGACTCAGGTGGGGGATACACAACTCACCGGTCCAGAAATCATTCACGAAACCACTGAAAAGATCATCGGCATACAAAACCAACTGAAAGTTGCGCGTGATCGTCAGAAAAGCTATGCTGACGCGAGACGCAAATACCTCGAATTCCAGGTTGAGGATCGAGTACTCCTGAAAGTATCGCCATGGAAAGGCATCATCCGTTTTGGTAAACGTGGGAAACTGAATCCCAGGTACATTGGACCGTTCAAGATCCTTGAGATGATTGGTCCAGTGGCATACAGACTGCAGCTACCTCCTGAACTCAGTAGCGTGCACCCTACTTTCCACATTTCTAAGTTCAAGAAATGTCTGTCTGATGAGACACTGATTATACCTCTCGATGAGATACACATTGACGACAAACTACACTTTGTCGAGGAACCCGTGGAAGTTATGGACCGTGAGGTCAAGCGTTTAAAACAGAGTCGCATTCCCATTGTTAAGGTCCGATGGAATTCTAGGCGAGGCCCTGAATTCACCTGGGAACGAGAAGATCAGATACGCGAGAAATACCCACACCTCTTCTCAACCCCCACTCAGACTCCTACTACAACTTAATTCCGGGACGAAATTTCTTTAACAAGGGGAGAATGTGACAACCCGTATGTAGGCGTATTAATTTACTCTAAGCATGCTTGTAATTACTTGCGATTAGTTTGAAGTAGAACTAAGTTGCTTGTAATATAACGTATATTGTGTGACACCCTGCAAATTTGAACGCGATTACGTACACTAAACACTTGCATTATTAGGCTAATTCCCTACTTGAGTGAATTCACAACAGATTTTAGAGGTAAGTCTAGCAAAGCCCAACTAATTAATACGTGTAGTATTACATTTCGTAGTAAATTGTAAATACGTACAAAACAATAGGAACAAACGCGACACAATATACGATCGTTGGTGAACAAATTATTTGATAATATGAAATTATTAAATAACGTTATTTATTTATTAAATATTATGTTGATAATATTTACAATGTATTTTGTTGCAAATAACATTTATTTCGTACAACTGAAACAACTCGAAACCTATTTGTAAAACTATAATAAAACAAAGATATAATTTTATTACTCAACAAAATTGTTTTAAATAAAACTATTACAACTAAAAGTATAATCGAAAACATATTTAAAAACACAACAAAAACCACAAGATCGAAAACTATTACAACATCGTTTAAAAACATTTTAACATTTAACGATCGGGTAAATGAACACGGGTAAAATACCACAAGATTGGGACAAAGTCCCTCTCCTTTTGGGTACCAAAACCGGCACCCACCCACCACCATCACCCTCATTTCTCTCTTTCACTCTCTCTCTTCACCTCCCTTTTCTCTCATCTCTCTCCCTAAACACAACAAAAACCACACAAATCACTCAAAAATTACCACGAAAACTCATCGAATCACCTCGCTCCTTTAGAGAAAAATGACCACAACAACGAGATCTACATTTCTATCTTCTCGGATTTTCACAGCGACAACTTTGTAAGAACCCGACAATCCCGCAAACTCTTAGATTTTCGCTATTTTCTTAGATATTCATATTTATAATACTTAATACATCATGTTTTAGTGTTCTATCAACTGATTATGTCCAAAAACCGACTCAAAATGTGTTTAAAACTCGATTTTTCACAAACAGCGAGGTCTGCGAACTGAGCTGCGTCTCAGTCCGCAGATCGTGCTGCGAACCCAGATCTCACGAACTGACCTGCGAACCGAACCGGCTTACGAGCCGAACTGAGATGCGAACTGACCTTGCGAACTGAACTTGCGAAGTTGTCCTATTGACTGCGAACCGAACTTTGACTTGCGAAGTCAAGGTTGCGAACCGAATCTACCCTGCGAGCCCAACTCGGTTCGCATCCCACCTTGCCTTGCGAAGCGAACTCAGTTCGCATCGCGAACTCAGTTCGCATCGCGAGCTCAATTCGCACCACAATCTCAGTCCGCAGCCAACTTTGGTCAATTTTCCCGAATTTAATTTCCAGATGCGATTTTCACCAAAACAATATAGTAGAAATAAAAATTTTCCAAGCTGACCTGGCAGCTCGACCCCAGCCAGGGGCTCTGCCCCTTGGACCCCGCTACCAGGGGCGCTGCCCCCGGACCCCGTACACAAATTCATACTTTATGAAACACAATGAAACAATAGGATAATACTTTCAGAGATTATTATTACCAACGAGTCGTATACATTTTCAAAACTTCAAACATGAACATCGAGCAAACAATTGGACATAACTTGGTTGTACGAACACTAGCATGGATGGTTAAACTTAGACCTCCACATACTTACTAAATCTCATACGTTTAGGGCGTTAGGGGATTTCGACTAGACTTATTGGGCTTTAGGCTTTGCTAGCACTCGAACGTACTCAACTCAACAGGTGAGTTCACAGCCCCTACTTTTACTGTTTAACTGCTTTTGAACAGGGGTGGAAAACATAGTCAACTGCTTTATTAATTGCCATAACTGCTTTTACTACATGATTGTATACGTGTTTACTCGAACGATTAGAGTACTTTGAACTGTTTAACGATTGTGCTAACTGATGTTTATGAGATAACATTTTCATACCATAAACTAAAACAAACGTGGTAAACAAATTGATAAACTGTTTTGTTTGAACGGGAGAACAACCCGTGCGTATTTGGCCGGAGAACGACCGGTACTTTTTATGAAAACGCTGGAGCACGACCAGCAACGTATTTTAGCGCCAGAGAACGACTGGTCAAGTGGACGGGAGAACGACCCGTGCGTATTTGGACGGGAGAACGACCCATGCGTTTTTGACCGGAGAACGACCGGTACTGTGTTTCGCTGGAGAACGACCAGCAGTATTTATTGCCAGAGAACGACTGGCCGAGTTGGACGGGAGAACGACCCGTGCGTATTTAGACCGGAGAACGACCAGTACTATTTTGTAAACGCTGGAGAACGACCAGCAACGTATTGCAAACTGTGTTTGGGGTAACATCCAACGCAAACGGTATTTTGGGTAACATCTCACGCAAACGATATTTTGGGTAACAAACGGTATTTTGGGTAACATCTCACGCAATCTGTATTTTGGATAACATTCCACAAAACGATTACTTGACTATTATGCAATAACTATTTGTGAACGTATTGGTTTTAACAACTGTGCTTACAAACTTGATTCAACTATTGCAAACATGAAACCTGTGAATTCACTCAACCTCGTTGTTGACTTTTACTATGTTTTTCAGGGAATTAGCTGCGCATGTAAGAACCGCCTGCACGTTGGAACATAGGCGACCCACGATGAATAGGATGCCAACTTTTGACAACTAGATTTCTTTTATATAACTGAAATTGTTTAGTCATATTTACGAAATCTACTTTTGTAAACTTAATACTTTTAACTTGTATGATTCAAGGAATCGTAAACTTTGTAACTAATACATTTGGCATCTTAATATATTATGTTCTGTAGTAATCATAAGCTCTGATACGTATGCATGCACTGTGTATTGTGGCACTCCCCATACTTAATTAAATGCTTCCGCTAATCAAAATTAACAAATTTGGGGGTGTTACAGATTGAATATACACACGTACGTAATAAATTGATATTACACGATTTGCTCGGATGGATTCCGACTTAACTGGACGTTGGTGAACGCAATTTATTAAATAATGTGAAATTATTTGATAAACATACTTATTTCCAAATATTATTGTGATACTATTTCATAAGCATTTTGTATCGTATATAATGCTCAGAAACGACCAAAAACGCGCAAAACGCGCTCGACAATCAAATAAACGACAAAATATATTTTATAAATTAAAATATATCATCTTCAATGGTAAGTATTTATTTGAAGTATCGTATTTCAAACCTATAACAAAAACGTTAATTTAAACGTCACACGATTTATTAATCGTAACACGACTCCGCGAATCACTACCGACACATCACAATAACATTTTTGTTAATGTTTCTAAGTAATAATAAGTATTACTTCAAGTTAAAATATCAGGTTTTAAAATCATTAGTTAAATACGCGTAACAAATGTTTAACGCCTAAATAAATGTCGGAACGAACGGGTAAACGAACACCACACGAGACACAACTTTGGGGGAATGATTTAAACACCCACGTAGTGGGTGGGACCCATGATATCTGCAGAGAAATGGGAGCCATGTCCCATTCCTTTGCTTGTGAATTGCACCAAACACACCCTCCCTCACCCTTTCACCCCACACTTCCATCACTTTCTGTCCAGAAAGTTGGTCAACTTCCATGATTTTTTTAAAATTCATATCTTAACTAAAATGGATGTTTCTTAAGCCTAAAATGTAGCCTGTGATGTTAGCTTTCCAAAAACATCAATTTCGTGACATATCGACTTTGTTTACTATTTTAGAATGATATTTCCGTTAAGGTGTGCAGTACTGTTCCGGCGGAAAGAAATATCTACCTTCTTCCCGAGACCATATCTTGAGTTCTAGACCACCAAAACATATGAGACCAGCACCAAACCTCACATATTTTCTTAACTCTAAAAAGTTCTTCTTGGACCATTACCATAAATGTCCGTATTTTTATGTATAAATCAATCTTTGAATGAATGTTTGTTTTAGACCAAATCTGACCACCATTCAAAGTATTTTTGTTAAAAATAGTAAATGAACTTATAAAACTACCATAAAGTGCAGATTTACACTAGACATATAGGGGAACATGTGTGACTTTTAGTCAGGCTTGATTCAGTTTAGAAGTTAGTTAAATCGAGAGACTTGTCGAGTTAAGATCTAGGAAACCAAAGTGTAGGAACTGTTTTTGTCATTTCACAAAATCTGTGAATAACATTGTCGCATGAGCCAAATCCGTGAATACCATTGTCGCATGAGTCAAATCCGTGAATACCATTGTCGCATAAGCAAAATCCGTGAATATCATTATCGCATGAACAAAGTCCGTGAATTACCATTGTCGCGTGAACAGTGTCCGTGAATACCATTGTCGCATTAACTGACACTTTTGTACTTAAAACTATCCCGATAATGTTTATTGTCGCATGAAACAGAAACTTGAAAATACTTTTTATACCAAGCCTTGAATACATACAATATCACGACATACTTGATTTAACATAACGTTACAAATAACCAACTATTGTATATGCTCTACAAGGTATAGAAGCACAATGAATGAATTACATAATAATAATATTTGAATTATTATTACACCTCCGTCACCAACGGGCCACACTTAATTACAAAATGGTTATAAACGTACAAACAAAAACTTGGACATTTTCTAGTTGAGTGGACAACTAGCATGAATGATCTTTTGAGACATTCACTTATACATACAACCTTATATGCTTAGGGCATTTGAAGGTTGCGGGTTCGCAGAACCTATGGATTACTACTGCTTTCAGACTTTACGTTTATTAAGTTAAACGCTTGCTTGCTTGACTCAGGTGAGTCTTACAGCCCCATTTTTACTGTTTTACTTACGGGGTGAGATACATTGCTTACATTTTTCTTGAACACAAGTGCTAAGTTACTACTTTTCATATACGGGCTTGTATGAGTTACTTACTAATCTACTAACGTCCCTCCATCATAGTTTCGTTAGTTATGGACTAAAGCGCGAATATTAGTTAACGGATCCATTAGGGACTGACCCTCCCCGCCCGGGGTAGTAGCGCTACCACGAACCGTTATGTATAAACGGGCGACTTTTATTTGTTCCGTACGAGTGTTTGGATTGGGCACTCGCGGGGGCACTATACGGTACTTGGCTGTACCACTGATTTGCGGGTTAAGCTTCGACTATGAGCTCATGGCAACGGTATATACATATTTACTTATTATTTGCTTGGTTGCAGATACTTGATTTACGCCTGCGGGCACAACTGATAAAAATCTCGTGTTCAAACTATTACTTACTTACAAACCTGTGAGATTCACCAATATTCGTATTGACCCTTTTTAGCATGTATTCTCAGGTACACCTACGGAGTAGGATTACTCCAGGATTACTAGCTAGAGTCGCATGATTTCCAAACTGCATTAATGGAGAGTCTTTAGCATTATCTTTTGTAACTTTGGTTATGTAACAGAATCTCCCGTTACGTACGCGGACTCTAGAGAACCTTACTTTTGTAACGAAAACATTATGTTTTCAAACATTATTTTATAACGGCACGTAACTATTTTACAAACGTCTCATTTAGAAGTCGTTTGCTATACTTTGGTGCTTGATTATTGATTAGTAACACTCAAAGCTTGCTTCCGCGCAACATTAAATTTGGGGGTGTTACAGATTGGTATCAGAGCCTAAGGTTATAGCGAACTAGGTTGCATTTAGTGGGCCTAGACTATGACCGTTAGGCAATATCTCCCTATTAGGTATGACTGGTTCAGGAATTACATCATACGACTTTAATTTAACATAGCCTGATCAACTATTAAAAAATTGATCAGCTAAAACATCACAAATCAATAGTATTATGCCAAGATGGTCAAAACAAGGTAGCACGATAAAAATCAAGCGAAACGGATGAAAAACGAAGATTCCACGCACGTTTGAAGATTCCAGATATCAAAACGAGGTTTCAAGACCAAAGAGCCCATCACCAACATCTATCTGACCCAAGATGTTCGTTTTCAAATTACGAATCCAACAGAAGAAGAATCAACTAAAACGGACGAAGAACGAAGATTCTACGCACTCCGGAAGATCCAAACGATTCGTACGACACATCTAAAGCTCAGAGACATATTTTTAGTATTTATTTTCATCAAAAGCTTCGTTTTTGAATTACGAATCCAACGCAAAAAGAATTAACGCAAACGGACACGTAATGAAGAAAACACGCACGAATCGAGAAACGCAGCAACCGGCAGCAGACTGGTGCCACTGGCAGCCAGCCGCGGCCGCCAGCCAGCCGCCGGCTGCTGCCCGCCACCCGCACGGATTGTGCTTTTTTGTCCTTTTTCGTACCCGGTGCTAGACCTTTCCTACTTTTCGTACATGGTGCCACTACCTTTTTCGCCTTTTGTACCTGGTGCTACTACCTTTTCCACCTTTTTCTAATGTGTGCTTCCTTTAGCTAAAATGCACCAAAACTCTTCTATAAATAGGAGGCATGGGTTTATTTGAAACACACACCTTGGAAGAAACACCTACACCTTAAAACACACACTTTCTTCTAGCTTTTCTTTCTTTCTTTGCTTTAAATTAGTATTAGGCTAGTAGCAAGGAATGTGTTTGTAATCCTTGGTGAGGAACGCATTTGAAATCGTTGTTGTACGCTTGGAGCAACTCTTATTAATTCAAGTCTACTCCTTCTCGCATATTAATCTCGGTTATTTCTATCCTTATCTATCTCGATTAAATATGTATACTTTAATTATGCTAGAGATAGTTTATGCCATGATTAGCGAGTAGATTACTGTTGTATTTGTTGTGATGTAGTTAGCGTATATAACTGTGGGATGACTTTAAATATGTCGTGAAATAATATGACGGCCCCTATTCGACTGTTCTTTGATATAGTACTGGAAACGCTTATGGCGGAGTACAAATGTATGGAAGTCAGAACGACCGAAGGTAGTTGTATTATGGATCGACATTATAAAATGGAAACTTTATGAACGGACTTATTTTCTGATTTTAAACCTAAAACTTACATTCGCCTTTCGATTAACAACCGTGATTGTTACCTTGTAAAGAGGAGTCGCGAACCTTAATACTTGGTCAATAATTATCTGTGTAAAACTATGGTTTCGATTGTAACATTATGCGAGCATCATAAAATGCAATGTGATTACGTGGAAGTGCCATGAGTACTGTACACTTAAAATCACAATGTACTTATTATGTAAATATCGTGAAGCAATTGAACCCGCAATGGAAACATCGGTAAACGATTAAATACATTGTGGATTACCATAGCATTTTCTGACATGGTCTGGGTTTAACTCTATGCAAAAAGCCGTCAGCATTTTAATTATTGCTTTAATTAGATTAGATTAGTTTAGATTAGATTAGGTAGGCTATAGGCTAAATAACCATTTACGAAAACCTAGGGATTTGTTAATTGTATTGAGAAAGGCAAGTTTAAAATCCAATTTAAATCGATACTCTTCCTTAACCTATGAAAAATAAAGTAAGGTACGCAAGAAACCTCAACACTTTCCTTTGCTTACCATGCTTAAAATTCATTGATAGGAATTGATCAACTAAGTCCGAACATATTTGCTAAGTTAGTTGTTTGCTAAACTTATAGTCTTTATGGTATTAAGAATGGTTAGACTTGTTGTAGACTTGCTACTCTATTCCTTCGCCCACGAGTAAATGTGCTCAATAATAAGGGCCACTGACTCCCTTACAGGAGAGTGTGGAGAGTTGAGCATTGTCTGTCTGATCAGAATCATGACACCGTGATTCCTCGTGACATATTAGTTGATAACCGACTAATAGGGAATCTATCGGTTATACCATAAACTACCAAGTCTAGTGAACATTCCAAATTTAGTAAACGTTTTCCCTACAAGTCATCGTCCCACATTATAAGCTAATGAACTCACAACAAATACTCCTTTTATTATCTGATTTACAATTATCTTTTATTTGCTTTAATTAGTTTAATTAATTAACTGAACCAAAAACCCCCAACGCACTCTTTTAATCTTTACTAGAAAAGAAAGATTGATTGGATTCCCTCTGTTTCAATTCAGTTTCTCTTTAGGAACAACTCTAGGTCATACTTACCATCTACTAGCCTTTTGGTTCAGTATCAGTAAGTCACACTTAGACCCCAGCAAATATAAATTTAAAACACCCACGATCGCTGTTCGAGCACCGTCTTCACACGGACGCCCCACAGCGCATCAAGTTTTTGGCGCCGCTGCCGGTGAGACTAACTGTCCGATACAGAGGCCCAACCAATCCCAATTCTAGTAAACCCTTAAGATAAAACCTTCCAAAAAAAACTTTTCTTAATTTTATACTTTCCTTATTTCTAGTTTTTCTCTATTTACTGTTTCTCTTTAGTGTATGACCTGTTCTCCTAGATCTGCACCACTGTTTAATTTCCCTGATCCAGAACTTATAATACGTACCATTCGACGAGAAAAGAAGCAATCCATGCTTGAACAAGCAATGGCTGAACGCATCACTCTCGCTGACAACAGTTACCCTCTATCGAAGGAAGAGGAGAACCAATTCTCTACCCTGAAACCCCTGGTCAATCTTTCGAGCTTAAACACCACATCATCCAACTAATCCAAAACCACTGTCAATTTCATGGATTGCCAAGTGATGATCCCAACTCTCACCTCGACAAGTTCATATCTCTTTCAAATTCCTACAAACAAAACGGAATTAGCCAAGACATGATTCGCTTGTATCTTTTCCCTTATTCGCTCACTCATCATGCGCAAACATGGTTTGAAGGTTTAGAGACCGGCTCAATCCCTTCATGGACGGTAATGGCGATAAAGTTTCTAACCAAATACTTTCCGCCTTCTAAACAAACCAAACTTCGAAATGACATCATAAATTTCCGACAAGCTTTTGATGAGTCATTATACACTACATGGGAACGATTCAAAGGAGCCTTGAAGAAGTTCCCTAATCACCGTCTCGACAAATCCGCACAATTGTGTACCTTCTACAATGGTTTAGATCCCAACCACCGAACCACCCTCGATGCTGCTGCACAAGGAAGCTTCATGGCAAAGACCGACGAAGAAGGATGGAACCTGATAGAGAACATGACTATGCATCACCATGATTGGAACTCTGGAGATCACTCTACATCTTCAGCACCTATCGCTGCGTCAAATCCAGTTCCAATTGAAGCACTTAAAGTATTAACGGAGAAAATGGACTCACTTGTCAAACAAGTAGGAGAACTTAAGAAACAACAGCACCAAGTACACCAAGTGCAAGTCTGTCAACATTGCACCAATCCGCAACCATCTGGTGAATACCAAGTGGAGTACGAAGAAGCAGACGGCACAGTCTACTATGCTCAGTTTCCCGCTCGACCACAGAATTTTCCACCCGGTTTCAACCAAAACAATAACCAACCTAGAGTACCTCCATTCCCACAGAGAACTAACCAACCATACCAACCCCGATACCCACCTAGATACCCACCTTACCCACAACAACCACAACCTTCTTATAACCAACCCCTCGCACTTCCTGCACCCACTTCCGATACAAACCAAACCGCTGAACAACCTGTAAAGACAAATGCCCCAGCTTCAAGTTCAGATGATGCCTTCACCCAATTCATGCAAGGTCAACACCTACTCAACCAAAAGACGTCCGCTAGACAAGATCAAGCCGACCTCTTTATGAGAAACCAATTGGTCGTGCTAAAGAATTTGGAAGCCCAAATTGGACAATTGGCACAACGTCTTGATAACAGACCCAGAGGAAGTTTGCCTAGCAACACGGTTCACAACCCACATGTTGAGGAAGCAAAGCAACTCACTACCGTAAATGAGGCAGCCACTCCACCCCCTGCTGCTGTACCAGTAAAGGAAGAACCAAAGATTAAGATACCAGCTGTGGAAACCGCTCCAACCATGAACAAAGAGGTTAGGATCCCTTATCCCGCTAGACTTAAAGCCCAACCTAAGAAATTATCATCCTTTAAGCTAGACGGAAAATTTCTAGATTCCATGTCTAGAGTTCCCGGTCGAAATAAATATATGAGGAAATTGCTATCCACAAAGGATAAACTGCCCGAAGTAAACAACATTCCCCTTAAATCTGAAACATCAGCCCTACTTAAGAATAGCCTTCCGGAAAAACTAGGAGATACCAGTAGATTCACACTCCCTTGTTCAATTTACCAATCCGGAGACATCAGCGCCTTAGCCGACCTAGGAGCCAGCATTAACCTTATGCCCTACTCCCTGTTTAAAAGGCTTGAACTTGAAAATTTGAAACCCACTAAGATGACTGTCCAGCTAGCCGACCAATCTGTTAGATACCCAAAGGGAATAGCTGAGAACGTCTTAGTTCAAGTTAACAAATTCTTCTTTCCGACGGATTTCGTGGTAATGGATATCCACGAGGACATAAACATCCCAATTATCCTTGGAAGACCATTTATGAACACATCCAGAGCAGTGATTGATGTGTATAACCATACGATTGTTCTACGAGCGCATGGTGAAAGCATCACTTACAAGATCGACCAACCGGACTATACACCAGAGCAAGAAGAATGCCACGCTATATCAACAGGCAGAATATGTTCCGATGACGAATCAGACCCCGAAGAAGAACGATGCTTCACTCGCCCAACAACCTTGATCTACGATACTGAGACAGACCGAGACGAGGACGAGGAGTATCAGGAAGCTGAGGAAGAAGAAGAATCCGAGGAGGACGAATCAGAACCTGAGAAAGAAGAGGAAGAACCCGCTGAGGAAGATGAAAGAACGGAAGAAGAACCTGAGGAAGAGGAAGAAATGGAGGAAGATGAGGATCAAACTGATTCACCACAGATGGCTGAAGTCAAGAGAATACAAGCCTACAAAGACTACACTTCATCAGAAGAATCCTTTGATTATGGAGCCATCCACCAAGAGCTTAGATCCACTCATCTCAAAAGAATCGGAAACATTCTCGACTCTTATCTCGATCCATTAAAACCCTTCACCAGAACCCGACTCCGAGACATAGACACTTTCAAAGAAGAACTCCGAACATCACAACACCCTGACCTGTATGCTAAACTCCTACAGAGAATTTCTGCATATAAGGCAAGACAACCAGGAAACTTTGTTGAGGAAAACCTTCAAAACACCATCACGGAAGTCAGAACCATCAAAGTCGACAACACCCAACCTTTCAACAACGCACCCTCAGATGAAGAATTCCACAAATTCCCAGATTCACGAGACGAAGATTCCGACTACCAGAGTGTCGAATTTGACGGCGATTTTGTTGACGTCACTATCGATTCTATCCCAAAAACTCCTCTTGCTCCACCAAATTCACATGTCATCACAGCTGAGAGATTAGAGATTCCCCTCATCGACACTCACGAGGAGATGATTGACCTGATTGATGAAAACGACGATGTACGCATCATTATGGAGGCTATTAAAGAATCAACCAATGAATACAACACCGCTCGGAGACACCTGATAAGGCAGATTGAACAAGAATACGATTCATATCTCGCCAACTATGGAGAACCAGTACCCTAGACTTTGCTCAGACATATCCAAGAATTCTCCGATTCCCTTCAAGAACAAGTCACCAGAGAAGCTCAACAGCCAGAAAGACCAAACTACCCAATGGGAGAAGTCGAGTTCTGCAACAACCAAAGGCAAATATACCAAAAAGTATATTGTGCCTTGGCCGGATCAGCCTTTCCCTACTCATCAAGTCAAAAGGCTACACTAGCATCAATGAGGACCCATCTTGAAAGAGCCACTGGAAATCCACAGAATTATGCTGACATAAGAATGATGGGAGATCTTCGAACCTTTCTAGATCTCATCGAAACTGGAGAACATCTCACAACTCCAGAAAATTTCAGGATCGTCATTCACTCCACCATTGGTCATCATGTCGAACTAATAGTTGACGAGCTAAATCAGGCAACATTTGAAGAAAACACTCGTGACATTCCATCACGATATTGGAACATGTCACCAGTCAACTTAGCATCCTATGTAATAGATCGACTGCGTGGAATGTACGAGGAAGAAAACATAGAAATTGACGCTTACCGCAACGGATATTGCGAAATATTCAGCAAGTTAATCTACGTCTTCACGGACTCAAATTTTCCCTTCGACCGTGAGCAACATCAACTCATCAGACAAGTATGCCAAGCAACCCAATCTTTTGGAGGAGACCCTTTAGCTGAAGACTTTCAAGAAGTAAAGACTCAATTCATGGCTTTGATCACCTCAATAGGAAGAAACCACCCCCAGCGTGAGATTGTTCGAACTCACACCTGCACTTGAATTGACCCTAACGGACCAGTCACAAGGGCAGTTCGATACATCAGCTATGGGATGGCAATCCTCGACAGACTAGCCACTGACCACTTCAAGAGCTTCAGGATGGAATCCACCACTCCACCAACTCTCATTGCCGACATGATAGAACAATTCCTGCGATACTTTCCTCCACGCTACAGCTTACCTAGGAACCACAGTGATCACTCCAGTACCACGGACACATCCAGCATCATCTGAAGAAGAAAGTACTAAGTCGAGCTCTCGACTTTAAAAGAGCGCTTCTCAGGAGGCAACCCGTGTTTTTACATTTCTGCAATTTTACTTTCCAAGAAGTGATGAAATCTCCGACTATCTTTCACACCCGGATCATATAAAGCATCCGACGTGTTCACACCTACGAGACCAATCACAAGAAGACTTGATCAAGACTGCAACAAGGAAGACGAAATCCGGCACATGCACCAAAGGAACACTGCAACCACCGGGGAGTACTTCTATACCGTCTTTTTCATTCGTTTTAAATATACCATATCCAATATGCTTATCACTAAGTGTGGGATTCAAACCCAACACACACTCAAAGAATGCGCCTTAGATGTTTAAAACCCTAAGTGTGGGATTTTACCCCGTTCAGAGCTTAGTATAACATCGAGGACGATGTTTCTTTAAGTGTGGGATAGCAGTAGTTGCACTACTGTCAAATGGATAATGGTATATGCTTGATTCTAAAATCGTTGCTCTTATTAGACCATCCTTCTCCAAAAAGTAAACAAAAATTTCAAAATATGTAAAAAAAAAAAATGAAAAATTTTAGACAAAGAACGATTTACTTTGGGAAAAAGGATAATTAAAATACAAATTCTTTTGAAAAATTAGTTTCGTAATCCCATAAAGAGCATCGCATGACTAGGCACACAATAACCCAACTTTCGATTCGTGAGGTATCTTGAGCCATAAGAAAAGCATTCACTTTTAATGCTTCATTTTTTCGATTCTTGAGTGTGCCGATGTATGCGTTTAGAATCAGAACTTGCTCCTGTTATACATTTCGAATCCAGATTGGTCAGTGAAAAGGAGATCGAATCACATCATTCTAAAACCCAGCCGTACACCCATACTCCCAAAGAAAAAAATAGATACGTTACCCCTCCCCTACTCAAAAGCATCCTTCAAGCTTCATAAAAGGTCTCAAAGATGATCGAAGAGAAATCGCAAGGGGTTGACGTCGAAAAAAAAATCCGAAGAAAAAGGAAATCAATAGGAGAAAGAGACTCCTTCCACAAATATCAAAAGGCGTCAATCCCCCAAAAATCCCAACTTCGACAAAAAGAAAATAAAAAACCCAAACCTCCTCTCATACCACCAACCTTTCACTCCAAAAACCTTACATCCCCTCTCCTTGAATGATTGTGGCTAGATCGACTTCACACTCACCAAAAAGTTAACGATTTGATTCTCAATCAAGCCTATGACGATAAACGATACATGACTGGTGTTCTGAGTGATTGATAATATTAGAATAGGAAACCCTAAACACTTTGAGTCATTTGAGTGACCACATTGAGAGGATCGCCTAGTCATGTATCCAAGGTCAAAGATCACAAGCATGCTCCTAAAGATTACAATCCTTCCTTTTCCAAAAACAAGTATTTTACTTTCCCAAAACACCTTAGTAAAAAGTTCCACCTTAAAATTATTTTATTTTTAGCATGTTGAAAATCGAGTTTGCTTGAGGACAAGCAAAGTTCTAAGTGTGGGATACTTGATAATGCGTAAAAAGTTACGTTTTTACTACCGATATCTCCCTCATTCTGGAACGATTCTTGGCACTTTAACTCAAAAACATCACAAATCAATAGTATTATACCAAGATGGTCAAAACAAGGTAGCACGATAAAAATCAAGCGAAACGGATGAAAAACGAAGATTCCACGCACGTTTGAAGATTCCAGATATCAAAATGAGGTTTCAAGACCAAAGAGCCCATCACCAACATCTATCTGACCCAAGATGTTCGTTTTCAAATTACAAATCCAACAGAAGAAGAATCAACTAAAACGGACGAAGAACGAAGATTCTACGCGCTCCGGAAGATCCAAACGATTCATACGACACATCTAAAGCTCAGAGACATATTTTTGGGATTTCTTT